>MU224093.1:109032-119458 GCA_018584345.1 Thuja plicata
TATATATATATCTTGCCTTAGTTAGCATTAGGAATGGTGGGTTACATATGACTTCAGATCTCAGGAATAGTATCTCTTTCATCTTATTTCCAATGATAAAATTCATTTGTTTTGTACTCTCCCAATGCTATCTCTAAAAATTTGGAACTAGCATCATAGCTGATCATATCCTAAATTTTATGAGCTTTTTCTAAATCTTTCCCTGGAACAACTGTTGGGAATTATGGTTTAAACGTGTCCATTACTTTTTGGATGACCTTGGAATCTCAGGAATCTTCTCCAAGGATGCATTACTCCTAATCTCAGAAAATAGATTTTAGAGTTATGTCTCCATATCTTAGAGTAACCAATGGTTATAGAGGTCATAACCAGATTCACCCAACCCCCAAAACCTTTTAAAACTTCTCCCTCTTAGCTCATTAAAATCAAAATCCAAACTCTTTTACAATTATAGAATCCCTAAGTGAATCTATTTGCAAATTTGGAAAGGTTTAATATGTCCATGTAAGAACAAAATATATATAATATAGATTTTATAGGAATATATAAATATATATACAAACAGATAGTTATACATTTATTCATATATAAACAAATTAATAGACTTTAGTAGATTTAGTAATAGAGAGATTCCTACATATAGTTCTATAATTATCAAAATCTATGCTTAACAATGTTTTTTTATCTTTCCCAAAGCAATAATCAATAACAGGATAGATAAATACTAACTAGATTGTTAAAGATTCTGTGACATGACATATCTCACAATATAATTAATTCTTCTTGAATAATTATGAAAGCGTCTCAAATAATAGCAACAAAACCTTACATCGATTTAAGAAACAATAGGATAATAATTAGCTCATTAATGTCATACATGTATCAATCCTTGCTCGACCAACTTCTCTAAATTTGAAGCATATGATGATAATCACTAAATTATGACTTGCTCTCCCAAGGCTCAAACAAAATCATTACTAAAGATACATATTAAGTAAGCACATGCCAACCTCTTGACATGATATCTCACACATACTACCTAAAGATATGATCGAGAGAAATCTTTAAATCAATATAGCGTAACTCTCTGACACAAAAATTCATGCCAATTTCAATAAAACTATCTCACACTTGATACATTGAAGACAACTAATATTGTCCCTAGTAATCTATAATATAATTTAAGGACATCAACCTCTCATAGAGCCTCAAAATGTTTTATTCTGTACATGAGATCAGGAGTGACAAAGCTTAATGGATACCCCAGTCAGACTCCGAGGAAAGAAGCGACAGATAGAAGTAAAGAATGAGATAACTGAGCAAAGAATAAGAGGTATTATAAAACTCAATAAAACACTAGTGGTGGAGGCAATAATGAAGGTATTAGGAGGAGATTACTTGATTAATATAGATAGGACAAGGGTGAACTCTGGCATTGCATCAATGTTTCTTGTCCTAACAATGTTCCTCGAAAGAGACAAGAAGATTTCCAAGGAGATATGTGAGAACATCTTCGAAAAGAGCATTCTAGGGGATATTGACATTGTCCTTGAAAACATCGATGTTTCCTTTATGATGCCCAAAGCCATAAACTATGGGAAATTTCTCCTGTGGGACAATTGTGTTCCTAGATACCCCATTTTATGGTTTGAAAATAGGGAAGCATTCAAATCATCCCTAGAGTGCAGAAGCCACAACTTGAATTTTCTGACTAGATTTTTACATGTCAAGCATCCAGACAAACCCAAATGGTTTTCCACTTACTTAAAGGAAGAAAATATTGTCAGTTTTGAGGATGTTTTGGACAGGACAAGCCTAGCTACGATGATGATGTATCTGACAGCGAAAGTGAGGATGAAATGGAGCTTCAGGGAAGGGTGCCATCCTCGGGGGCAGGCCCATCTTCCCCGGGAGGCAAGACAAAGGGAAAAGAAAAGGGAATCCAACTAGGCTAGACCATCACATTATACACAATCTGATCTTTTAAGGTAGTTTGTATAATTTGGTATTAGGATGCTGCTACTTATAGGTTATTTGATACTTTATACCCTGAAACAATCATTTTGGTTGTATGGTGGTGTAACAACAAGCCTTGCTCTCCTAACCTATCCTCAACTAGGGTCTTCAATAGGCCTCTTCTCTAGCCTAATTAGGGTTCTTCACTAACCCTAACCTTCAAGGATCCCTCTCTCAAGATCCCACTCAATTTTAGCTTGAGTACAACAAGAAAACCAAACTGCTTCAACACCTAGCCATAGTGCTCTTCTTGCCCTTCTTCACAAAATAATCCAAATGGATCCAAAACTCTTCCATATGGATAGGTAGTCTCCTATATTATTAATTGGATCCAATCCAATTTCCACAAACTCCCTTTGGACTGAAACCCTAAATGAGTTCCAAGAACAAAGCCAAATTCACCCAAAATAGGGCTACAAGCATTAGGCATAATTAGGCTCTTTTCATGCAGTAACTTGTAAAAATCCTTAACAAGTTGGAAAAATAGAAATGGATACAAATACCCTTTATCAAGATACTAAATATTTTCTAGGTCTTGTTTCCCAAAAGTGTCTTTACAGTGACTCCTATAATCATGCCTAAAAATTAGGGTTTCTAAGCATTAAATCTATCTGCACAAAAGAAATTGTTCTTGGCACACTAAAATCCTCACCCAATCCTATCCTTCAAGATTGGGATCCTCCACACACAACTCTACCTCTCCACAATCACGTATTGAAGCAATGAATGCTTTCAATCCCTCCCATTAGAGCTGCAGCTTCCTGTGATCCCTAGCCATGCAACTCCGGCTCGCCTAGGGCATCACATTTAAAATAGCTCCCATGCTTTCCAAGTCCCCTCCTTCACTATACAATATTTACATGGAGTCACCTCCCTAATCCCAAAGGCCAGTGCAGATTCCACAATGGGAAGAGGATCTATGACCCCATCTTCACCAGTTGCCTGGTTTAGACCAGCGACTGGACAAAAAAAAAATTAATTTACAAGATTAAATAGAAGCTTACAAAATAGAAATCCAACACCAAAAAAAAACTTAAAACACCTACTCTAACACTTCCATGGATTATAGTACTTAATTCAATCCATTAAAACACCAATTGCTCAAAAAAATAATAACTGCGACTGTTCTTTCTATTACCCAGTCCGTACACACACTTATAAAAATAAGCCAACCCTTTCAAAAGGTTGAGGATAGTCTTAAGTAGTTGACCAAGACACAAAATCAACGGTTTTAGATAGTTATGAAACCAAATGCTTGAAGTTGCAATTATGCAACAAATGTTGTCAATGTTGTCAATGACAACATTGACAACTTTTACATCTTTTTGGATTTTCTATCCAAACTTGGTCATCAGTCCACCAAACTTAACCAAATGCCTATCTAAGGTGTTAGAACATTGAAATAGGACCTCAAGTCCCTTACTTGTCCAATTTGACATCATAATGCATAAAACACCCTATTTGACCTAATATGGACAATATTTTGAATAAGGTCACTAAGGACCTATTAAGGCATCCTACACTAACACATTTCACACTAGGACTTGTTTAGTCCCCTTATTGCACTATTGGTTTGGCTAGGACCACTAAAAGACAAAAAAAAAATAGAAGCCCTAGGTTCCTTTTTAGCCCTACCTAGGTGCTCCTGCACCATACTCCCCACACAAAGGAAAGTTATGTTACTCCTGTGGATAACAAATCTTCAGAGATGCCCACCTTTTTGAAGTCTACTTCTGTAATCCATGAGGCCTTTGAATCTGGCCTATTCTTCCACTTGATGAGGTGTTCCATGTACACCTTGTGCCTTGTAGTATTCTTGACTCTAGAGTCCAAAACTCTGTCAGCTTCCAACTGAGGCTTGGGAGGTAATACATTAGCTTCAATATCACCACTGAGCCCTTGACTATTTTGACCATTCTCTACTATCTGCCCTTTGAATTGGATCAAGTCTTGTACATTGAACACCAGAGATAGGCTCAAATATGAAGGTAGGTCTATTATATATGCACTAGCCCCATATTTGGCTAGGATCTTGCAAGGTCCCACCCTTTTCATATGTAGTTTAGTAGGGAAACCCTTCTGTAATCAATATTTTTTCAAATGAACCATCACATAGTCACCTACCTCAAACTGAATGTCTTTCCTCTTTTCATCAACTTGGGCCTTCAACTTTTGTTGATTGTCTTGGATTGTCTACTTGACCTATTCTTGAATCTCCTTCATGGTTTGAGTGAAGTCCTCAGCATGACCACTCATGTACTCCATGCCTCCAAGATCCCTAAGCTCACACACACCTCTTGGGTGCATCCCATAAACTACCTCAAATGGGCTTCTCCTTGTCATTCTATTCTTATTGTCATTGTATGCATACTCTGCTTGAGGAATAACCACATCCCAAGTCTGACCATACTCCTTGGTTAGGCACCTCAATAGGTTACACAAAAATCTATTGACCACCTCAGTTTGGCCACCAGTCTGAGGGTGGTAGGCTGAACCAAAAGAAATATTGGCACCAATCTAGTCCACAATGTCCTCCAAAAATGGCTCATGAATTTCACATCCCTATCTAATACTATACTTAAGGGAAGAGCATGGATCCTCACAATCTCCTTAAAAAAAAAATAGGCTATGTGGCTAGCATCATTAGTAGTCTTGCAGGGTATGAAATGACCCATCTTTCTAAATTTGTAAACCACTACATAAATGCTGTCATATCCTTGCTTGGTTTTGGGTAGACCTACTATGAAGTCCATGCTCACACACTCCCATGGCCTATTAGGGACTGGTAAATGCTGATATAAACCTACATTACTTAATCCACCTTTGGATTTCATGCATAAAACACACCACTCCACATATTTGGTAACATCTCTTACCAACCTTAGCCAATGGTAGAACCTTTGCACAAGCTCGAACGTTTTGTTCATACCAAAATGACCACTCAAACACCCATTGTGTTTCTCCTGTATGAGATTCATTTTCATAGAGCCTCTTGGAACACATAACTGGTTACCCCTAAATAACAATCCATTTTGCAAAGTAAAATCTGATAACTTTTTATGGAAATGGTTCTAAAAATCAACACACACCTTGTATGCTTCCCCAAAGTCCTCATTTGCCTTGTAGAGATCTCTGAAACTATCAAGTCCAATTCTATTCAACTGGACTTCTTGGACTGTCAGCAACCTCCTGCTTAGTGCATCTACAACCTTGTTGAGCTTCCCTTTCTTGTGCTTTATTGTAAAGGTAAATGCTTGTAAATACTCCATCCATTTCAAATGCCTATTTCTTAGTTTCTCCTGAGTATTAATGTAACTAAGGGCTTGGTTGTCAATAAAAACAACAAACTCTTTGGGCAATAGATAATGCCTCCACTTTCTAAGGGACTGAACTAAAGCATATAGTTCTAAGTCATAAGAAGAGTATATATTCTTAGCTTCATTTAGTTTCTCACTAAAGAAGGCCACTAGCCTGCCTTCTTGACTCAACACACCCCCTATTGCCATCCCACTTGCATCACATTCAATAGTAAACAATTTATCAAAACTAAGAAATTGTAGGATAGGTTGAGTGGCTACTTGTTTTTTCAACAAATCAAGGGCTTTTCCTGCTTCTAAGGTCCACCTAAACTTGGCTTTGACCCCACCCTTGATGATATCTAATAAAGGAGCACAAATACCACTAAAGTTCCTCATAAATTTCCTATAAAATTGGGATAAGCCATGGAAACTTCTTACCTCAGTGGTTGTGGTAGGTGGCGACTAGTTTAGGATGGTTGCAACTTTGTTTTGATCCATCTTCAAAGACCCTTTAAACACTACAAAGCCCAAGTATACTAGTTCTTGCTTAAAGAACTCGCTTTTTTCAAGATTGATAGCCATCTTCTCTTCATGTAATCTCTGCAACATTGCCTCTACATGCTTGATATGCTCCTCCTTTGTCTTGCTAAATATCAGTATATCATCAAGATATACAACTACAAACTTCCCTATGAGTCCTTGAGCACTTCATTCATGAGCCTCATGAATGTTCTCAGAGCATTTGTGAGGCCAAATGGCATCACAAGCCATTCATATAGCCCATATGTGGGCTTGAATTCTATTTTCCATTCATCCCCTTCTTTCACCTTGATTTGGTAATAACCACTCTTCAAATCCAACTTGGTAAAATACATTTCCCCTCCAAGGCAATCCATGAGATCCTCAATCCTAGGTATGGGGAACCTATACCTTATTGTGATGCAGTTTATAGCCCTTGAATCTGTGCAAAGTCTCCATTTCCCCCCCTTCTTGGATGCCAACACAACCGGGACTGCACATGGGCTTATACTTATTTTCATCAAGCCTTGGTCCAAGAGTTCTTGTACCTACCTTACCACTTCCAAGTTATGATCAAGCGTTAGCTTATAAGTTTCCTTATTAGGAAAAGATGCACTAGGGACAAAGTCTATCTGATGACTTATTACCCTTCTAGGAGGTAAGGTAGCAGGAGTGCCATCTTTCACTACATCTTTATACTTCTCAAGCAATACTTGTACCTCTGATGGCAATGACTCCTTGACTGGTTTCTCTTCCTCCTTAGGTTTGATCACAATAGCATACCCTTCCTTCTCATCAACCTTGAGATCCCTCACAAAATCCTTTCCACTACACAACATAACATTATCAGTCTTGGACTGTGGCTCTTCCTCTTCTAGCAAAGACTGAATCTTGAAAGTTCTGCCTCCTTTCTTGAATGTTATAGAATTCTCCTTCCCATCATATACTACCCTATTGTCAAATTTCCAAGGTCCTCCTAACAACAAATGACAAGCATCCATTGGTAGGATATCAAACAAGAGTTTATCCTTATACCCTACTATGGAGATTCAGCCCATGTCTTCTCATTGACCAATACAGTTTGGCCTTTGTTGAGCCATGTCGCCTTAAGAGGATTTACATGGGGCACTTTAGTCAACTTGAGTTTGTTGACTACTTCCTCTAAGATGATATTATAAGTGGAACCAGAGTCCACTATCACCTTACAAACTTTGCCAAGGATCTTGCATCTTATCCTAAACAAAGCCCTCCTATGCTTGGGTTCATCCTTACTTGGTTGTCTTATCAATACCCTTCTAAACATTAAGTCCTCACCCATCTCTGAATCTAGATGGTCAATCTCAGGAACTTTGATAGCTAAAGTATCTTCATGGGCATATGCTATTCTTTTATCACTGTTTGATGCAGTAGGCTTGTCAGGACATCTATATGCTGGGTTGCCTATTGACCACAGTTGTAACACTTCATACTTGCAAAGTATGAGTTACTTATACCTCCTCTTCCCCTGGTAGGACCACCTTGATTACCCCTTCCTTTGTTATAGCCCCCTCTTGGAGTGCTTTCAGTATTGTGCTTTATCATCTTGTTCTCACCTTGTATCATTTTCTCACTACCTCTGCCTTGGTAGCCTCCTCTTTGACCCCTTTGGTCTCTTCCTCTACCTCTGTTATTCTTTTTGAGAATCACCCTTCTTCCTATTCTTTTCTTCCACTCTTAGGGCTAGTTGATGACACCTCTGAACTGTGGTAAGTGTCCATAGGCTAATCTATTCTTGGATGTTCCATTTCAATCCACCCAAGTACCTAGCAATGTCTTTGATTGACTCCTCTTCTTGTTGCTTAGACCTAAGACACAATCTTTGGAATTCCTCTGTATATGAGGCCACATCCAAATATTTTTGCTTCAAATTCTATCTTTTCCTATGAAGTTGGATCTCATAGTCTTCTGGTAGATAATTCTCCTTTAGCTTGGTCACCATTGCATTCCAATTGGATATGGGCTGCTTACCCAATTGAACCCTCTCATCTTGAAGGTATTTCCACCATGTTAAGGCTGGCCCTCTGAGTCTTGATTTAGCCACCTTGAGATTTTGTGCTTTAGTTACTCCTTCACACTCAAAATAGTTCTCCATTCCTTCAATCCAATCCATCACTGCTTCAATATCCATCTTTCCACTAAACAGTGGTATACCCTCTAATGCCTTTCCTCCTAGGGATTTTATGGATTTTAGAAAGGGCTCTTCATTCAAGACAGGGTCTAGTTCAGGGATAAGGTCTTCTTCAGCAACCATTTACCCCTATCACTGCTTTCCACTTCCTTGTTTCTAGCTACTACATTTGCAACTTCCTCTAGCCTTATTTTCATTCCTTCTAACGCTTCTTCAAGGAGTCTATTCTTCTCCTTTTTCTCATCCATCTCTTTAGCTATCTTTTCATTTGTCATCATGACTGAATCTCCTACTGATTCACCAGTAGCTACAGACATACATTGATTTCCCAAGTCTTTAACTTGCTCTGATACCAATCTGGTGTAACAACAAGCCTTGCTCTCCTACCCTATCCTCAACTAGGGTCTTCAATAGGCCTCTTCTCTAGCCTAAGTAGGATTCTTCACTAACCCTAACCTTCAAGGATCCCTCTCTCAAGATTCCACTCAACTTCAGCTTGAGTACAACAACGAGAAAACCAAACTGCTTCAACACCTAGCCATAGTGCTCTTCTTTCCCTTCTTTACAAACTGATCCAAATGGATCTAGAACTCTTCCATATAGAGAGGTAGTCTCCTATATTGTTAATTGGATCCAATCCAATGTCCACAAACTCCCTTGGCACTGAAACCCTAAATGAATTCCAAGAACAAAGCCAAATTCACCCAAAATAGGGCTTCAAGCACTAGGCCTAATTAGACTCCTTTCCTGCAATAACTTGTAAAACTCCTTAACAAGTTGGAAAACTAGCAATAGATACATATACCCTTTATCAAGACACTAAATATTTTCTAGGTCTTATTTCCCAAAAGTGTCAGTACACTAAAATACTCATCCAATCCTCTCCTTCAAGTTGGGGCTCCTCTACCCACCACTCTACCTCTCCACAATCACTGATTGAAGCAATGAATGCTTTCAATCCCTCCCATTAGCTCTGCAGCTTCCTGTGATCCCTAGCCATGCAACTCTGGCTTGCCTAGGGCATCACATTTAAAATAGTTCCCATGATTTCCAGGGCCCCTCCTTCACCATACAATATGTACATGGAGTCACCTTCCTAATACCAAAGGCTCGTGTAGATTCCACGGTGGGAAGAGGATCTATGACCCCATCTTCACCAGTTGCCTGGTTCAAACCAGTGTCTGGATAGAAAACAAATTAATTTACAAGACTAACTAGAAGCTTACAAAATGGAAATCCAACACCACACAGAAACTTAAAAACACCTACTCTAACACTTCCATGGATTACAGTACTCAATTCAATCCATTAAAACACCAATTTGACATCATAATGCATAAAACACCCTATTTGACCTAATGTGGACAATCTTTCAAATAAGGTCACTAAGGACCTATTAAGGCATCCTACACTAACACATTTCACACTAGGACTTGTTTAGTCCTCTTATTGCACTAGTGGTTTGGCTAGGACCACTACAAGCCAAAAACAAAATAGAAGCCCTAGGTTCTTTTTTAGCCCTACCTAGGTGCTCCTGCACCATATGGTTATAAGTTGGAAAAGAATATAGTACTATGTCTTATTATACATTTGGTTTATGTTAAGAAATAGATTATAGTAATATAGACATTATAGTAATCTCCAGCTTGTTAAGATCTTTATAATATGTACTTTAGTAGGTTGATTATGGATAGCATCAGATAAATCTACTAGTTCAGTTTAAAGATAAGGAAAGTTTAGATGCTAATATAATTAAGCTAATAAAATATTGGTTTATAGATGCTAATATTTTCCTCACATAGTTTTTTAGCAACCCCAACATTAAAGGATTTTTAACAACAGGCTAATGGAATTATAACAGTATTTTTTCAGTTAAGTAGGCACAAATATTTGATGAACCTTGTAGATATAGTTTCGCGTGAGTTGTGTAATGTGCAGGGCCAGGTATCGACATATTTATGGCAAGAGTTTGATCGAGAAAAGCAAGAGGCAAGGAACTCCTAACAAAGAATATATGAGAAGTTATCTCTAATGGTGTACTATTCTGAGACACCCATTGTAATAATGAGAATTTGAAACAGTAAATGCTAATGGATAGCCTTAGCAATATTTGAGCATGTAGACTTTGTAAATGGAGGAATGCCTCCATATCTACATGTAACTATGTTTATTTGTTATGTTTGAACCTCGGTCTCAGGCAAGACTGGAGGTTTTCTTCTCCGTTCTTTCCTACCAGTGCCCGTAGTGAACATAGACTTTGTACTATTATCAAGTTTATTAATAAAAATTAATCCATAACTCATGCCTTTTATCGATAAAAAAAAACTCAAATTAATTGAATAATTTCTAAATTCATATGTTTTATTTGTAAAGATTCTAAATCAATAATAATTTTAAATTAATATAAATATATAATAAATAATAT
>MU224093.1:125175-148790 GCA_018584345.1 Thuja plicata
CTATTTTCTCAATTGGTAATTACACTTAGCTTTGCAATGTATACTCAAATATCTCTCTTGACTTCACTTCTCAACTCCCTTAAACTACTTCTACTTCTTCTAACTATGAATGGAAGGATCAGCGGATGGACTGAGACTCTACTAAATGAAATCTTATCAGCGACCTCAATCCTCACTTCGTGCAAAGCTTCAAAGGATCTGAAATGGTTTTCATATCAACACCTTCTCCTTAATCCAACTTGGAAGTACAAACTAAGGATCCAACGCCAATTGAACTTAAGTGCAATGACTAGCTTACCACACAAGGCTTCCTCACAATCAGCAAGGAGGCTAGTGGTCTAGTATACTTGAGTCAATCCAATCAAACATCCACCAATACTTGCATGCATTCTACAATCTATCTCTACTCTTACTTTAACAACTTGAAATGAAAATCCTATCTCAATTGTGGAAGAAGAGAACCATGCAAAAGCACAAAGTTGATCAAACTTAATCACCGTGCAAAACACAACGATAAGTAGAGCAATTTCGATATTATATTAGCAACAATTTTTCTCCAATCACCTTACAAATGAAATGAGCAAGCCTTTATATAGGGGCTCCAAGTACAATGAATGACCAAGATTAAATCAGAATCACTGACCATGATTAATCCACATAAGCCCCAAATTAGGGTTTCATAACTACTTGCTACAATCATTAAATGCTCACCCAATTACATTCAAGCACCGCTATGTGGGCCAATAGAAAAATTATATTCACTTTATGGGCCAATGAGAAAATTCAAATCCATAAAAACTGGATAAGGATCAATGACATGTGGACCAATGAGAAGAGATCACTTGTAGATAAAGCCACCACCTTGTAGACAATCAGGAAAATTTGAAGCCACCATGGACCAATCAAGAAAAAAGGCACATGGGCCTATGCCACTTGGTACCGAATGGGCCAATCAAAATAAGACATTTATTAATCAACCAATGAGAAAAATCAAGACCATGTGGATTTATGCCACCATCACCTTGGGGATTGTGTCCCTCATCCTCATTTTTATTTTCACATTCAATGAACCTGGACACAATCTCATTAATCACTTCCATGGGGACACTTGGCATCAATCTGAGCCTGTACTCGTATTAATCCACCTCACTAGTATAAGTAGAACAAGACTTCTTCCAATATTCTATATTATACCAAGTCATGAAGCCCACAAATTTTGCAACTGCATCTAATTGTTCAAACATAGCCAGGTTTCTTCCTACAGAGCTGATTTCTTTCACTTTCTTTTGAAGTTCTTCCCTAGTTGACCTCTAATCGCCATCTGTCTCTAAATGCAACATAGATCCCACATATCCAAGTATCCCATTTCTCATCTCCAAAATGGCATCCCTTGTGACCAAAATACGAGGCTTCAGCTGCCCAACCACATCATTCCGATGAGTAACTACCTGATGCCATGCCATGAATTCAACCTGTTGTCCCTTTTTCACTACTTGATCCTTGATCAAAGTATGCAATGAAACCTCTATGAGAGCCCGCAAATGAGAGAGGATCTCAACGGGTCCCGTTGAAAAGTCTCCATGCTGTCTCAATATCCTCTCACTTCGCTCATGAAGGGAAAGTATGGTATCATATGTCCTCGTAAACTTATTGATAAATATGCTTGCTTCCTCACATACCAATGCCACCCATCTCTTTGCTTCTTGCCCTGCAAGTCCAATTCCTTCAAGTCCTATTACATCGGCCATTGGAGGAGTGGAATATGGTTCGACCAGTTGAAGTGGGTTCATTATTTGTCTAAGATTCTCCTTCAACCTCATGTTTTCTTCTTTGTATTTTCTCTTCTTTTCCACTTCCTTGTTGATTTGGTCCTCTAAAGCTTGGATGGAACTGTGGGCCTCCTTAACTTCCTGCTTCTTGGTGGCCTGTCCCAACTCGTACTCTTCTACATCATACTCTTCTGGCTCAATTTATTCCCTTGTCTTGTCCACCTTCGGGACTGCCACCTGTGCAATGCGTGTTCTTGAAGCATCCCTCGTGATGTGATAGAATTTCCTAGCTGATGCCTTGCCCTTCTCACTATCATCTCTTCTAATTATCTCCTCTAAACTGTCAACTTGTTGCTTAACTGTAACTCACTTTTTCATTCTATCCCACAACAAAGCAGGTGTTGTGATCACTCCAAGTTCATCCTTAAACCTATCTTCTTCTTGGTTATGCTCTTAGACCTCTTGATTAACTCCTTGATTTATTTCCACCTCCTGTGGTCGAACCTCATCATCTCCTGAAAGTGCCTCTATATTGATAATTTCATTTTCCTCATCTGGATGTTCCTTGTTCTGCTGAAGGGGAGACTCTACCTCCTGCTTTTTATCTTGATCCAATAGGACATAGCTAGAGCTCTTAGTAGTTTCATATTCATTGACCATTGAAGCCGACACCTCTTTCTCTAATATTTTCCTTGGGGTAGTATTCTCTGCTGGGTGTCTCTATTTCTTTTGCTAATTTTCTCGATTGATTACTTCCTTCCTTTTCTTTTCTCTTTCCTGTGGGGGCCTATTATCACCTCGCTCACTGTACCGACTCTCGAAACCATTAATCATCTCTTGTGGTGGTCTAGATGATTCCTCATCAAGTTCAACCACGTCCTCCATGAGCTCATAAGTCAAAGGAAGTCTCATCGCTTGCAGATGAGCGACCTAGTTCTGTAGCCAGACCTTGGTGAAAGTCTTGACTATAACCATGAGTGCATCCAGGATCTCTTCACTCTTATCTGTCCAATCAATGTGAGGAATGCCATCCTTTTTGGATTTTTCATAGTCTGGTTGAAGGTGTTGCCTATCATCCTCCACCTGATTTGGAATATGTATCCACTTGCTTGATCTTATCAATTCAACTGACATCCTAGAGAATGATCTCCTCTTTATCTCCATATCATCACTGGCATTAGCCCAATGATCCTCTATGTGTTCTATATGCCTGTACTGAGTTCCGTATGCGGGAACCTTCTTCAATGCTTTGAAATGAGGGATGATCTTGTCGTCAATTGGTTGAAACTCTTTCCATATATCCTCCAAACTGTGGACCTTGTTAATGAGTAGCATAGTTCTTTCACGATCTTGAACCATCTTGTTAAGGAAATCCTCTACTTGCCTTCTAATATCTTCATTCCATTCCTTCACCTCCTAATGTGTATTCTTCATTATCTCGTAGGTGTCAAACAATTTATGAGGAATAGGGATAGGTGGAGAAAATATAGCACTTTCCTATCCTATTGGATTCATGAGCCTATGTATATATTCCTTCAATCTTTTATTCTCCAACTCTAACATCTCCTTTTATTCTAACCTATCCATCCTCTCCTCAATTGCACTAGCAGTGTCTTTTAATTCATGGAATTCCTCCCTCTTGGTGGATGGTCCAATATCAAATGTTGCAATCTGAGTCCATAGGAGTAACCTCATCTCTTGTTTTGTCAACCATCAGGATAGCTACATGTAAAGTGCGGGATCTTGAACCATCCCTAATAATTTGAGTGAACTTCTTGGCTTGCTTTGGTTCCCTTTTCTTGCCAATTCAAGCTAGGAATGTGTCATTGTCCTCAATCAGTTGCACCTCCTCTACCTTCTTCTTCTTCTTCACGCTTTCCTTCAACTAATTAGGGATTATGGACAACTCTATGCCATCCTCAAACTGATTTTCTTCATTGAGTCCTCTCAAAGCTGAAATAATTTCCTCATCAACCTCTTGTGTATTGGGAGTGAGCTGTCTCATATCCTCCCTTAAATCAACATCCAGCTGAATGGTGGGAGAGGTTGGTAGTTCCTTGATCTCTTTCTATACTGATTGTGATGATGAGGATTCTCCTTGATCTTCTTAAAGTAGTACCTCAGTATCGCCACCCTCTTGTAATTTTTGTTCCTTATCCTTCATTTCCACTTCTCTAACCAATGAAGAACTAGTAATGGAAAGGAATGTGGTAGAATTGTGCCTGGACTCTCCATTGGTAGTTTCTATATTCCTTTCTTGTGATCCTTCAGTCGCACTATCTCTTTTCTCGGAAGTTTTTCCTTCCTCATGATTGTTCAATCCTAAGTTGTTGATTTTCCTCTCATCCCCTCTAGAAGAAGACTCTTCGTTCTGCATTTTTCCATATGTGAAAGTGAGACCTTGCTTTCTTAATTTGTTTATATGTTTATCCACCCATGCCCTTGATCTATCAGTCACTTCCCTCATCAAGATGCTCAACTCTGTTAGTTCTTTCACTTCTGACCTATTAGGTGATTGAGTTGATTTATCTTTCTCATGCTCATACTGGGGATGTATATGATTCTCATCAACCTTAACTTGATTTGGAATGGGGAAGGTTTTACACTTTCTCATGAAGTCCATTGACATCCTGGACCATACTTTCCTTCTTATTGCATATTCATCTATCAAGTTTTCCCAATAGTCTTATAGATCCCCCTTGTGCTTATATTTCTTTCCTTCATAGGTGAGGATAATTTGAAATGGATCAAATTGACCCCTTTCCTTGTATCTTCCAAGTTGGTAGAACTGCAATTCTATGTTAGCTGTCTCTATTGCTAATGCTATGGGACACATCTCCAACATTTTGCTAAGTGTAGTAGGGAAGGTCATACCTTGCCTATGCTTCCTCTGAATATGATCAAACTTTGATAGTTGTCTCACCACTTCAAGCAACACCAACTTGTTTGTAGGATATCTTGGAAGTTTGTAGTTCTCAAAAGTGAATCCATGAATCCTTATGTAGGCAAAGGTTGGGAACTGAATGAACTAGGATCGATATCTTTCAACCAATGTCATTGCCTCCTTGAACAACCTCTTATGCATTCCTCTTTGTAGAAAGCATGTGATATGCATGGAAAATATATCATTAACTCTCCTATAGATCCCTTTCTCAGGGAGTTGAAGCTTAAGATGACATTCATAAATCTTAAGTTGTCCTTTCTTGTTCCCTACATTGCCCTTGCATATTAGGCTTGGGTACTTGATGTTCCTTGCCAATAGGTAAACCTTATAAGAGTTCATATAGAAGGTCTTTTCCCTCTCCAAGATCCTTAGCTTGATGTCTAAGCTATCACTTATTATCTTAGCCCAATTGATGAATATTGTTCCTGCTAAGATAAAACATCCAATTCTCAAACATTGCACTTTGAGGTGTTCCCTTGACCTTTGTTTAGCATGAGGATCATATCACTATATTCATCTTTGAAGTCTGTATTTATGAGTTTGTTGGGCAGCTTGGAGTGATGTCTCCTAGGTTCACTGATCTAACCCTTGTTTATGATGTCCATACAGGCCTTTGGTTTCTTCTCGAACATGAATTATGACTCTTCTTTTGTCCTTACTTGCATCCTTGAATGATAGGGAACCCCAAAAGTTTCCCTCACTGCCTCCTCATTTATAAATGCAAGCATTGCTCCTTTGGAAGTGTTGTCCGTCCTTGACTATGGATCATAATGTCTTGCACACTCCACCATGAGTTCAATGCACTAGATAGCTGGTGGAAATCTTGGTGCACGATAAATTCCACTCTTCATTACATTGATAGCCATTGGGGAAGGTAACTGATCCTTGGTTTCAAACATCCTCCACTTCATCTTCTTTATTCTCAGGCGCTCGAAGTCGGTATCACTAACTTTCTTCCATTTGGAAGACATTTGAAACTCAGGATAATATCTCTTCGTGAGCCTTTTCATTTTCACTTTCCTTGCTTCAGCCCCTCCCTTGGTCTCAGTCATGTCTCTGAATGAAGCTCGAAGTCAGCAGTTTGTAAAGAAATCTGAATAAGAAACTAACTTCAGACCTTACCACTCCTGATTTTGCTACTAATTTGGAGCTTATAACTTAGAAAAATCAAGCATTGAAGGTTTCAAATGAAGTTTATAACTAAAGACAAATGTCTAAAATTATGAGGACAAAGTCTAAAAATCAAGCCTGCAGGCATGTCTGAAGACATGTCTGAGAAACTTAGAAAACCAAACCATAGACCTTGCTAAGTGCAACCCAAGTGTCAGCCCTAAAGCCTGATAATGAAGGTTATATTCTAAAATATGACTGTTCTTTATAACAAACTCTGAGAACAAGTCTGAAGACACTTCACACAGTCTAAATTTAGTTACCCGAACTAAGAAAATCAGACCACAAGTTTACGAAGGCAAGTTCTAATGAAAGCATTTGAGAATTTATAAATGAAAAGCCAAACCTTTCACCACAAGATATGGGTATGATCTCTAAGTACAAGTCTGCAACAAGCCTACCTGGACAATTTCTTTCTCAAATCGATGGATTTTCTTTGCAAAATATTTTCCTTGTGTCCTAAAGTGAGTTTGAATAAAGGTAGGCTTCTTGGAGTTTTCTTTGATTTTTTTTTGACAATCACAGCCTTTGAGGAAAATTTTAGACCTAGTTCTGAGACTTCTATACTCGCAACCTTCTCAACTATTGGATCTTATCTCTGAATCAGGTTCAGATCAGATATTGCACTCTTTCATAGCCTTTTCACTTTTCCTTTTCAAACTTCTCATTTTTGCTTTAAAATTGCCTTCTTGGGAAAGTTTAAGACCTTTGATCTGAAGAAAGATACTTGCAATTTTGTGCAGCTTTGATTTTTTATTCCTCTGATTTTGTCTTTCAAATCTACAACTTGGAGATCTAATTCTCAATCCTTGACCTCAATTTGTTTGTCTTCAAGTACCTACGATTTCTTTATTTTCTGATTTTTCCCTTCACAAGATCGATGCCTTCTCTTCTTTGCCTAGATCAAACTCCTTCACTTACCGATTTGCTAATGACTTCTCTTGGACCGACTAGCTTCCTTCTCTGCCACCTTTGACTTTCAAACTTATGTCAACTCCTTTCATTGTGTTTTCTTGTACTTGTTTGATGGCCTTTTAAAAGAGTTTTGGCTTTGGTTTGCATCTCCACAACAAATGTGGGATAACATATTTTTGCCTCTTAAAACCTTGGGACTTGTCCAAATTGACTTTTATTTAATTTCCCCTTAATTTGCACTTAATTTCATTTCAAAATCTTATCAAGCCTTCAAGGGAAAATTGATGCATCTATGGACAATCTTAGTCCTCCTTCAAATCCATCTTCAACCTTGCATAAGTCTTCATAGTGGAAATTCAAAGTCCTTGAGGACTAATTCTTGTTGAAATTCATTTATCTTCCCTAGTGGAGATTTGATCATCATTGGGACTAACTAATTCCTTTAAAATTCTCTTTCACATGCTCAATCCACGAAAGGGGAAATTCGATCCCCACAAGGACACCCACTTTACCTGTTTTCTTGCTCACCAAGGGGAAAATTGACCCCTATAGGGACATTCTTGATCCCAACTCCTGTTCACTTCATTTTCTCATCATAGTCCTCAAGGGGAAATAGGAATCCTATTGGGACAAGGTGGAAATCTCATGCAGATGTGGACTAGCAAAAATTCCTTTTCCATAGAGACAAATTGGGCGCTTTACTCTTCAAGTGGAAGAATTGGCTCTATAGGGACATAGTGGAAACTCTATAGGTACAAGGACAAGTGGGAATTCCTTGTCCATAAGGAATTTCCCTATTTCAACTCCAAAAATTTTCTAAGTGCTAGTTCAGTGGAGAAAGAATATTCACAGGGACAAAGGGAAAATTATCTGTCCATAGGGACTTTCCATTGCAACTTTTCCTCAAAAGATTCTAAGTGTTAGGCTTGGTGGAAAAATGACCCTTATAGGGACTTTTGGATTTTGATCTTGTCTTTCATACCCTAGAGTGGAAATTCAACTCCTATAGGGACAAATGGGGTTTCCAACATGGTATTAACTTGCTAATGCCTCCCAGTGATGCAGAGTGCACTGCAAGAAGATGTAGATGGGCTCCAACTGCTTGTTCCCACTTCGAACTTCTAAATCAAACACCCCAACTCCACATATGTCTTCTTAGGGTGTGTACTGACTTGCCTAAGAGGCCAACTCACTCCCTTTATCACAACCTAGCTCTCCAAGCTAAGATATCAATCTCTGCAATATCTCCTTTAGGGACACTTTCCCTAACCCAAGCTAAAGAGTAGAAATCTTCACCAGAGGCTTAGACCAACAAACCTAGGTGATGGAAGACTTTGTTTAGACCCCAAAGGGGTAGAGAATCCACCAATGGATTCAATCTTGCAGACCCAAGGATGGTCAAACACTAAATGGCCTAGAAGTCCTTATAGCCCTATCCAGAGGGTTTTTCAAGCATAAATCTCAAACTAAGGAGGATCTAATTGATCTGATTAGGTTTCTAGATACCCTTTATGGATTTTTGAAACCTTCAAAAGCCTTAGTACTCCACTCCACTCCTGCACCACTAAACTCTTGGAAAGCTCACAGACCTAATTAGCTAGGTTAGGCTTGGATTACTAAGCAGGTGGTCTAAGGTGGGTTCACAGAATGAACACTAGGGCTTAGATAGCTTCCTCTACCCCAAAATGGTCTAGAACCATCATTGGTTCGATCCTCCCAATCAGATATTGCACATGCATGTGACTGTACTAAAGAACCAGGATAATTACATAGAGATAATTAGCATAGGGCTTTGTCTCAAAAATCATAGAACTAACACTGAGCTTCTGAGCTTTAGGAATCTTAAAGAGCATGATCCTAAATTTTATTTCCCAATTGGCTGAGCAGATCCACTGGTTAAATCCCAAGTTAGGATCATATCTTTGGAGCAGGCCCAGTAAACCTTGGTTTCTTAGACAGTGAGCAAGTAAAATATCTAACTCCTATGAAACTTCACAAAAACAAATCAACCCAACTGGAATGTTGAAGTAACTCAAAGCATCACAAAGTCCTGCAACTGGATCCACAAAATGAATTTGTACTAGGCCGTACACTGTCTAAATGACTCAAAAAACTCTTCTATTTCCTTCTTTGAACATCAAGCTCCATACACTGTAAAATCTAACCTTCCTAGAAGGCATGCGAACATCTAATACCATCATCTTGGCATTACAGATGCTCCAAGAAGATGGTGAGGTCGGTTACATTTGAGTTGTCATTCTTTGAGCAACATTTTGCAAAAGTTGCTCATGCAACATTTTGTAGAAAGACAACTTTTTGGCAATACTTGACAAAATTGCTAATTTGAGTAAACTGCCAACCTTACCAACCTCCAAGGGTGTGGGAGAGGTCCAAAACATGTCAAGAGCCTATCCTAATGTCTTAAAATATAAATTTCTAACTAAACACAAAAATCACCAAAAGAGACTAACATGGTCTAACATGGTTTCAGGAACTCATAGGTTTATAACTTACCTTAGGGTCCTTCACCTTACACAATAGACCCACACATGCACACACTAGGGTGATCCAAAGGATTCACCTTATTACAAACACTTAAGCAAAGAAATAGGAACTTCAGGAGGTGCCCTGCACCACCCAAGACTGGAAAATTGACCCTTATAGGAACTTTTGGCCAAGAATTAGTGAATTTTACTATTTCTTTCCCTCCAGGACTAACAAATTGACCATTACAGGAACTTTGCACTAGTACTTAGTGGAAAATCAATTTTCAGAGGAACTTTTAGTCCAACCGTGGTGGAATATTGACTCCCATAAGGACTATGCACTTCTCTTGCATGATTTTACCATTCTAGTCCAAATTAACAAGTAAAATAAGACCTTATAGTACCTTCTAGACCATTTGACTAGCCAAAATATCCCAATGGTTAGGAATTTTCATTTAGAACTTGACAATTGCACAACTTAACCCTAGTGACAACACAACCTTATGACTTGTCCATATTTGTAACTTTGATGACTTGATGACTTAATCACTCAACCTTCTAAGTTGAGAATTGACACTGCTATTGCAAAACCCTAGGACTACTAGAAAAAAAGAGGGTGCCCCCATTTTCAATGGGGTGATGGTGTGAAAAGGTCACAATAGGACACATTCCAATCTTGGAGTACAAATTTTACATTCTCTTATCCTTGTCCTTATTTGATCTCTTCAGAAGTATTTTGTTCAAGATTTTTGTAGCAGTGCCAAATAGCTTTTATTTGGATCAATGGGCAATTCAAACAAAACCTTGGTATTTTTCTCTACTTTTATGTATTAATCTCATATAGTAGCTCTGGTAGCCACCCAACCTTAGGTTGTATCACCTATAAAAATTGTTTAGAGTTAACTAGAAAATTGAAATCATCTTTATATTTTCTAACTAAGGATCCGAGGATTGCGTCTCCTTGCCGCATCTTCTCTTGAAACATCTTACCAAAACAACTTTCCACATACATCTTCTTTGTGACTTATGCTTCTAATGTACCATCTAATTTGAATAGCAACTGGGAAAGATTTTTTCCAAATCCTATCTTTCATACTAGGAACTCCATTCATGAGCATGAATGCTAAAGAAATAATTAGGGACCCATACTTGAATTGATACTTGTTCTCCTTCATTTTCTTTAGATTTTCTAGTAGTTGTTGTCAGAGGATGCTGCAAAGGTCAAATATTTCTTTGAAAACCTCCATTTGATATGCCAAATAGATTGCAGTTGCAGTCAAAGAATCCTCATGATTCTAGAAGTAGATTTTACATGCCAAACCCATTGTGGTGAACTTAACTCCTAGATCGATCATGTCATATATGGTCTTATCCTTCTGTCAGATTTGGCACTAGTAAGATCTTTAACTACTTAAGTCTTCACAGTCTTCAAAGTGACAAGCATGCTAGTGGAGCACAAACCAGTCAAAACCCTAATCACATCTTTGGTTACCTTATGCGGCTGGTCGAGATACATTATGTCTCCATGAATTTGACTTAAGACGATCCAAACTTAGTTGCTCTCATGACTAAAATTAGGTAAATCCTTGTATATGTTGTGTCCAAATTCTGAAATGCAATGATACTCGCCATTGTATGATGATGAATCACCTTTCACTAGCCCTTTCCACACATCTTTGAATTTAGTGTGTCTAATCTCAGTTAAGGTCATAAATATATGAGCACTTACATCTTCAATATAAACCACATCCAGTTGAACATTATAAAATGCACCATCCTGATTTGTTTTAGTTGCCACTTATGGATATGGCTTGGGTACTAGTCGTGGCTTCAATGTGGTTTGAATAGTGAGAGGGTGGCCATGATGAAAATTGATGCAACAAACACTTTTGCAATGAATGCTAGGGCACACAAAGAGTGAGGGCACAAAAAATACTTTTTGCACAAAGACCTCTTGAATTTGTGAGATAGAAATTGAAATGTTGTTACTTGAATGTGCACCCTTGTTGAACCTAGTTCAACCATTTAGTGAAACATGGAAACACACCTAGGCTTGTGGGTTGCCTAAAAGATGCAATGAATCGCTAGAGAGGGCCGGTTCCCATTGATGGATCTCCTAAACTACTCTTTGACTAGGAAATAGATAGAAATCTTTCTTGAAATGAAAACTACTTACTCAACAAGGTAATACACAAATACTTTAAAGGAGCTGCTTATTGCATTAATCACAATCAACTGAAATAAAGAGGACTTTAACACAACATGTGATGCATAAACACTTCATAAGAAGTTTTAGATTCAACTTTTATCTGAAGGAAAAACAAAGTCTTCACAACTTTAACTTGTTGAAAACATAACAACAAAACTTATGACCTACATCTAACATGAATGTTTTTGTACCATTAATGTTTGAATCTAACCATATTTAGATGATTTAAATGCAAATCACAGAAAACAAGTTAACTCATTCATTTAAAAGTAGACAAGAAAAAAGAAGGAACATTTGCTGCTCTTTTCTATTAAATTGAAAGGAATGTTGCTACAATGCCGAAACAAGAAATTTGAACTTTTGAAAATGAGTTACAATACATTTCTCTTTGCTACCAGCAAATGAGAGAAAAAAGAAGTAAAAAAGAAAAAAGATCTTTGCTGCCCTTTTATAAAGAAAAGGGCTCCAAATTAGGTCCATGATAAGCCCTATTTGAAGATTCAGTCATCTCCATTGATTTGGGTTTGTAGGTGCAGATGAGATTGGAAACTTCTACACCAAATCAGGAATAGACTGCCGCATCTTTGTCCCTAGAAATTAGGAGTCAACTCTAGCATATCAGCTTCCCTTTATATTCAAATTTATGCCACACCCTTGAAATTAGCTTGAACATTGACAAAAAACACTCCTTGGGTAAAAACACTCCTTGGGTTGGGTATGACTTAAAATGATGCAAAAAGCCTTAAAATTGCCCCTAGCTGATTGCTGGTGGGCCCAAAACTTGCCTTGCTCGATGCACCATCCATGTGGGGTCTCAAAATGAAAGCTAACTACTGAGAACCCATCTTTTCTACCTTGCAAAATTAGAAACTTCTCAGAACAGTGAAAGAAACAATGTAAAAATAATGGAAAATAATGAAACCCTTGAATGAGCAGCCAAGAACTCTTGAAGGACAATAAATTATGAACAAAAGTCATCAAAACCATGGAGAGCAGTGGCAAAACATTGAAGGGAAGCTCTGTTCTTCTGAAAATAGTCATAATCCTTGTTGGACAGTGACACATTTTTGAAGAAAAAACATTATACCCTGAGGAACACTGAAGAACAACATGGATTCTTGAGGAACAGTCAATACATTTTTGTTTACAATGAACATATTTCAAGAATCGTCAATCTCTTGCTTATAGCAATCAACAATCCTCTTCAAACAATGAATAATCTTACGAAACCTTTAATGTCCGTCCACCAACTGAGTCTTTTTCTACATATATTTATTCATCTCACTGTCACTAGATAAACATAACAGTGACCTTCATTGTCATTTCTTATTGCATATAACTTCTGTCATAGCAGTATCCTTGCGAACCTTTTGATTCTACATCACATAGATACCTCTATTCTATATTGCAATGTGCTCTTGATGTAACTCGTAACAGTAATCACATGTGTCACTATCTTCATTGAGACAGTGAAGAATCTTCATTGAAACAACACCAAGGACCTTTGGAAAATCATCATGACCATGCAATGACTCACAACAATCATCTTTACTACTTTTTAATTGACAGATACTCTTCTTATTGTTACGATTGTCTGATCTCATAACCATGTCATTGTTTTAACCTCCATTGTGACTGCCCCTTTTGATTGGTCACAACCTTCATATAACCATTTCTAATCACATTGAAATGACTAATTTACATATGAAAGTTCAGTATTTGAACTTGCTCATCTCACTGCTATTGATGCTATCCAGATTGCTGTTATGGACCTTCACAGTCACTGTCTTTGAAACATTTTCATCACTGTCTTGACAGTCATATACACTGGATCTTTGTGATAGTGAATGACAATATTTTCCACACCTTCATCTTCATGTATATCACTGTCAATGTATGCATTTTTCTCATTTCTTCATTGTTTACTGGTTTCACTCAGCATGACTGATCACTTCCTACATGTTTTATACTCTTACTTATCTAATATTTTTTTCATTACTTTGACTGTCCTATGTCCATGTTTGAACAAACTTAGAGCTTCATGCTTTGTTCATTGTTAAGAAACCCTTGTTTGATAGTGCCTTGTGATTATTTATGTTCATGTTTTGTAGCTTCTGTCGGATAAATCCTATGAGACTATATATATATATATATATATAATTATGTGAGATATAATATATAGATATGTATCTAAAATAGTATTAGGAGAAATTAATATAATAATGATTCAGATATATATATATATATATAGTTACATAATCAATCATCATTATCTTAATCACATAATAATAGATAGATATGTCCCATGAATGGACATGTTTCTCCTTGCCTCATCCTCAACATATATGCAAGAGAGATTGCTGCATTTGGAAAACACAGAAAATAGAGTGCTATTACATTTGCAGCTATCCTAAAATTAACATGGTATTAGAGCCAGACTGTGAATGTAAGAGAGTAGTTTGTTGATGGTGAATGTGTGACTGTCTCAAAAAATACAGTCTCAGTACGGGGACCTGTTGATGTGAGTTTTACTCCACTACAACATGCAGAATCAAACACTCAATGTTTCGGGATGAAACACCAAACATTCAATCCTCTCTTGATATAAGGCCATCTCTCATGCTAAGCTTTCAATTTAAGATCATGAAATGACTTCAAGGTTCCTTTCAATTGTGGATACTCGCTTAGTGAAATAATGTGATTTGTTGGTAATCACTTAGGGGGACTTACGCTATTCATTCAATGGATATCAAATTACTTGCACTTCTAAAGATTTGGCTTCACAATGTGCAATGAAAATATAGCTTCTCTCAAACCCATTTCAAAAACTTAAACTTAAACTTAACTTCTACTTCTACTCCTGACTAGGAATGCAAGGAATCATGGACGACTTGGACTCTACAAAGTGAAATCTTATCAGCGACCTCAACTTCACCTATTGAAAGCTTCTAAGGATCTCAAATGTTTTTCATATCAACACCTTCTCCTTAATCCAACTTGGAAGTACAAACTAAGGATCCAATGCCAATTAAACTTAAGTGCAATGACTAGCTTACCACACAAGGCTCCCTCACAATTAGCAAGGAGGCTAGTGGCCTAGTATACTTGAGTCAAACAAGCAAACATCCACAATTGCTTTCATCCAACTAAGCTTCTTCTAACAACATGAAATGAAATATACCCCAAGTAAAAGATTGAAGAAACCATGCAACACTTCAAATTAATATTAAGTAATTCACCATGATGAATCAACAATGGATTATCCATTACTTCAATAGCATCATAACAACAATTTGATCAAGTCTCTCCCTTGGCTAACCTACTCTAATCTAACCTCTCTCCTACTCTAATCTAATGCTCCTTTTCTAACCTCTTTCTCTGACTACTCTCTTTACAAATGAGAAGGCCTTGGCCTTTTATAGATGTCCAATTATAACAAAGGGCCAAGATTTATTCAAAATCAAGGGCCCAAATTCATCTATAGAAACCCTAATTAGGGTTGCCAAATTTTCAACCAATTACAAGAGGGCACCAAATCATGGGCCAATAAGAAAATTACACCCTTGAGCGCTTGTATAGGCTAAGATGAAGGATGCGATGATGCTTGTCGCCCTGCAAGGTATGGTTCTGACATAGTTAATGGATTCATCTAGTTGAGGAGTCATTGATACCGTATATGATCACTTAAGTGCCAGGGTCCAGAGAGATTACCAGAATGAGACTTAAGGGTTAGACGTATATGATGACACCTTCCTATACACAGTCTAGGTTTCCTACATGTGTCTGTTTCCCTTGAGATAGAGAGATATCATGGTCCCCTTGCTTAGTTGTCACTTCTTTCTTTTCTTTTTTTTATCCGAGTGGGGTCTGTTTTTATCTCCTCAGCACAATGGGAGTGGACCTTTAGTTCTACCTGGTCGGGTGGTAGTGATTCTTATTACCATTGAGATCCGACATTCATGACTTTATACTTGGATGATCCTTGTTGCAGTTGTACCTTCTTGATCATTGTTGGAGACTTATTCTTATCTTTCTTATGTTGTATACTTGTATCAGTTGTGATATTCTTGGATTAATGTATAGTACTTTATGTTGGGTTATTATTACATACCCTACGATTTATGTAGTGGATGTTGATTTGTTATGTATACCTTATGGTATTAGTGTATCTAAGTTTCATTTATGAGATGATGTACTTGTTATTCATTTGCATATTATGGAGATTGCATATTTTTTAATTGCTTTTAGTAGATTAGTTAACTTATGTAATTCTATGTCATGGAACCCTTAGGATTTGTAATCTATAAATGAGTATGTGTTATCTTATGTTATATTGCTTTTGCATTATTATTCCTTTTCAATTGTAACTCGTTAAAAAAAATATTCTACAAACTTAGTAACATGTTTTAGGTTAATCTCTCTTGGGTTCCCTTGCGGGGCATTACACAATGCCAATTGAATTTAAGTGCAATGACTAGCTTACCACACAAGGCTCCCTCACAATCAACAAGGAGGCTAGTGGCCTAGTATACTTGAGTCAAACAAGCAAACATCCACAATTTCTTTCATCAAACTAAGCTACTTCTAACAACATGAAATGAAATCTACCCTAAGTAATATTAAGTAATTCACCATGATGAACCAACAATGAATTATCCATTACTTCAATAGCATCATAACAATTTGATCAAGTCTCTCCCTTGGCTAACCTACTCTAATCTAACCTCTCTCCTACTCTAATATAATTCTCCTTTTATAACCTCTTTCTCTGACTACTCTCTTTACAAATGATAAGGCCTTAGCCTTTTATAGATTTCCAATTATAACAAAGGGCCAAGACTCATTTGAAATAAAGGGCCAAAATTCATCCCTAGAAACCCTAATTAGGGTTGCCAAATTTTCAACCAATTACAAGAGGGCACCAAATCATGGGCCAATAAGAAAATTACAATGATTTCTCAACCAATGAGAAAATATGACACTTGGCACAGTATGATTGCTTGTGCATGAAATTTGAATTTTCTGATTGCCATGATTTGAACTTGATTGAACTTGTATCTCTCTTGAACTTGATCTTCATCTTGTCTTGACTTCCTTCTAATAACTTGGTGTGAACTTCCTTCCCACTTGAGATCTTTGAACTTGAGCTTGAAGCGCTCACTTGATATCTTCTAAGTTGTCCCAATGATGAATCTTGATTCTGCCCTTTCTCCTTCATATCCACTTTTCACTTTGGTTCCCCTTCCTCTCTTTCATGAAGTCCTCAAGCTTGAACTTGGCACCATTTCCCTGTCAACTCTGCAAGAGCCAAGAAAGCATGTCATAGTCCACATGATTTGATGAAACATTGCCATTAAAACCTGAAATTATTAACCAAGTTAATTGAGTTGATTTAAGATTGTAATTGCATTTCAATCCAACTAACTTGCTCATTTTATCCTTTGATTATCAATTCATTCCTCTTAGAATTATTCCAACTTAGATTGTCATTGATTTCCCTTTATTACCAAGTTAAATATTTGTCATGAATTATTTATTGATTACCATTGAATTGCATTTGATTGTCAAATTGATGTTCATTTATCCTTTCCAACTAGTTACCTTAGGATTTTCATTTGATTGTTAACTTAGTTGAAATTAGTGTGTTACTTCATTTGATCAATCAATTAGGAAATGTAAACAACAACACTAAGCTAGAAAAGCAATATGAAACCAAGGGAAGTTGACCACCATGTTGGAGCTTCGATCAATGAAGGACCCTCCTTAACAAAATCAAATCCATATCCCAAAATCAGAACCTTACAATGTGTCAACAATTCACATCCCTTTCCCTAAATCAATCAACTTAGGGAATATGGAAGTGATGTCAAATAGTGAGGCTCCTACCAAATCTTGCTTCAAACTCCTTCCAGAATTATGTCCTTAATACAATTCATCAATCAAACATCAAATGCATTCCAAAACTGAATTCGCTCACAATGTTATTGAAAAATCTCAGACTTGCTCATGAAAGCATGGTGAAGTGGAAGACCTAACTTGCTGGTTGCACAAAGTATAGGAATGGATCTTCACCAAGATCACCACCCTACAAACATGAAAATCGCCCTCCAACAAGAAGAAGATGAGGCATGCAATAAAAAAATCATGGAACTTTCCCAGCTGGAGAGAAGATATTCACACCCTAACGATCAGATCTGAAAATCAAATCCCTGAAACAAGATGCCTTAGGTGCCACAAAATGATGCCAAAAGAAGTCACCCAAGACTGGAAATGGAATTTCATACCCTAGGCATGGATAGTTGATGAACTTGAATGTTGAAAAGGCCTCCAAAAAGTTTTCCCTAGCTGCAAATTCGACCTGCAATAAAAAATCATAGAAATTTGCTCCAAATAAATGATGAAATGACTTCCAAAATGCTACTTAAATACCCAAATTGAATACTCAGAGAGGGACAAATTGCTTGGGGGGTTTAAAAAATTAAAATTAAATCACCACCCTTAGAAATAGGGCCGACTTGGGGGATTTAAATTAAATAAATCTGAAATTGATGTAGGGCTGGAAATTAAAATTGAAATTATAATCATGTGGGTGAACCCACAATAGTGGGTTACATTTTTTTGCCTGAACGGACACTGAACTCTACATTTTGAAAACAACTTTAAGATTCGGATGCATATTGCCATTAAACTGTTTGAAATCAAAAGATGACGTAAAATAGAGTCTTTTAGGATTTTCTGTCTAGATTCTAAATATATTTATTTATTTATTTTTAATTGATTTGAATGGTTTAATTTTTCTCCCACTAAAACTGCTATGTTGCTGAAAACGTCATTTTCAAAGAGTTACATTGACTTCATAGAGCATAACTTTTTTTCTAAAATAGATATCAATGTGCTTCTTTCGAATTTAGTTTTGTAACATCCATACAGAGGGCATGCAATTGGTTTGATAGCTTTATCATGATTATTGCATATTTTATGAATGTTTGAAGTCGAGTAAATCATGATTTTTACATACCTTGACTACATAGCTTATAACTTGTTGTGTATTTGTCGAAATTCAAAATTTTTTTGATAGAAAGTAGACTCGAAGACGGAGGGCACTGTTATTTTTCAATTTTTTTTCTCTTTTCTACTATTTTTCATTGAAATTCAAACTTGGAGGTTTATATTTGATAAAAAACCTACATTCGATGCACGTCAAAAAATATAGGCTTAATTAATTCAAAAATTGTCAAATCTATATTCGTTAGAAAGCTCGTTCAGAATACTTGTGCAATGCAAAAGGACGTCTCCTTATTATTCCATTTGAGCCCTGTGCTTGAGCCTCGAAGCCATGAAAACTTCAGACTTGTGTTAACCTCTACAAATGGCCTCTAATCAGAGACTTTCGATAGAAACTAATTAGTTTTTGATCGAAAATACTTTCTATCGAAAGTATATGACTAGAATTGCCCCTAATCAAGGACTTTCAATAGAATATCGAAAGTACTTTCTAAATCTGCCTGCTTTGTGAATTTCAGGAGGAATTGCTTCCTCCAAAAAAGTGTAACCCACTATTGTGGGTTCAGCCATGTAGGCCCTTGATTAAATTAAAATTACCAAGTCATGAGGGTTTAAAAATGCCTCGAGTTTATCACCATGTAGGCTCCTAATTTGCATCGAATTTATCACATAATGGGGCCAAAAACAATGAAATTGAAATTTGCCACACAAGGCCCCATAATCAATTTCAAATTTCAACACAAAAGGCTTGAAATTAAATCCAAATTAATACCAAGCAAGAGGACCCCATATTTAAATCAAAATTAACGCTTCTTTCCTTTCATAGAAATTATAAACCACAAGCCCTAAAGATTACACCTAACTTAACACACATGGACCACTTGGTAAGGAAATCTAAAGCAATGGGGAATTGCCTACCCAACAAGGTGGCCGAAATGCTATCTTGGCATAGAGATTGTGTCAAAAATTTGCTACAATTGCCTTGGTAAAATTCAAACGGCTTAGTCCAAATTTGCAAGAGGTCCCACTCCAAAATTGAAACATGTCTTTATTGCCTTAATAAAATTTGTAAGAGGTAGCTTGTTGAAAAAAAAGGGCATGTATGAACCACCTTGCCAGAAATGAATTTGGGCAAGGGAGTTGATACAAAAATTGACGCAACCACCCTTCCCAAATGTATTTCTCTTAATTTCAATTCCAAAATTTGCCTTGCAAAATTAAAACATCCAAAATGCCTTAGGCAAAATTTATTTCACCAAACATAATTCCTCAACTCCATGCCAAAATTAAAAATTTGCTACAAGGACCTTGTCAATATTGAAAGCTTGTAACAATCACCTTGCCAGAAATTAGAAATTTGTAAGAGGTGGCTTGCCAAAAATTAATCTTGCACCAAATTCTTTGTCAAAATTTCCAATACAACTTCAAATTTCAATTTCTGTTTCCAAATTTCCCTTGTAAGATAAAAAATAATTAAATTTCCTTAGCCAAAACTGATTTTCTAAAAAATATTCACTCAAGCCACATCAAAATTTAAGACAATCACTATTTCCAAATCAAAATCTTGCACCAAGAGGCCTGCCACAAATTAAAGGTGAGGTGGTCATGCTGTCGAAAATGTGCAAGGGTGAGCTCATTGAAAATAAAAAATTTGTAAGAACCAGCTTGCCAAAAATTAGAAATTGACATGACCACCACGCTAGAAATTCCAGACTTGGACGAATTTCCAAAATTAATTCCAAATTTCAATCATTTTCTCATCAAATGCTTGATCAAGACTCCAATTTCACAAGTAAAAATTCAACCCCCAAAAATCATGGCAAAGCCATCCAGTCAAAATTTTACACAATCACCCAGCCAAAAATGCATTTGGGCAAGGAGATTGATACAAAAAAAAATGAAACAACCATCCTTCCCAAATTTGAAAGATGTAAGAACTAGCTGGCCAAAAATGCCAAAGTTGGGAGACAAAATTCCACTTGCAAAAACCTCCAAATTTCACACTTAGGCTTGAAGTTTCTAGAATTTAACCATCATCACAAAATCCACCTCTTAATCCAAATCTTCAATTTAGATTTGCAAAATCACCATTCTCAAAAAATTACCAGACTTAGCCAAATTTTGATCTTGCAAACCACTATTGTTTACGTTCAAAATCTTCATCTCTTACGCCCAAAAATCTGAAAAAATGCCAATTATCTCCAATTTTGAAAAAATAAAATCGAAGTTGATCTATCATCATTCAAAATCCACATCGCCATCAAAATACCAACCTCAAGCCAAGGAAGAAGCCACTTAGGGTGGAAGACAACAAAAAATTTCAATCTCAGCAAAATGATCGAAATCTACCCATGGTGTTGAGAAACACCATTTGAAGGAAAGACAAACCTCAAATCCCCAAGCTTCAAATCTCTCACTTAGAGGCTTCAAAAAGAGCTACAACCAAAAACTACCACTCTTACTGCTAAAGTGAAAAAGGGGGGGCCCCATTTGTAATGGGGCGATGGTGTGACAACCTCACAACATGACCATATCTCACAAATACACTGTTGGATTTTTCTGCATTTTGGATATGTTGGTGATAAACAAATTGCGAAGAATCTCACCAGAGTGATTGGAGAGAAAGTGTCAAGGTCAAAAGTTATGACCCAATGTGTACAAGTCTATGTAAAATCCAGTGAGTGAAGTTGTGTTGCAGAATTTTGTCCACACCAAGTGCAAAGAATAAGGTCAAGTAAATTGTAGTAGATTTGTTAAGAAGCAAACATCAGCAATTATATATTGGTAACTATGTCATTCCTGAACGCGGTGATTCATTGAAGAAATAATTTACACACTGATATTTGAATAAAGTGACTTGATTAAAGAAAAGAAGCGTTGATTAGTAAGAGGTTGAGGATGATGAATTTGCAAAGTTTACACAATGATTTCCATAATGATTAGTTAGACCTTGTAGTGGCTTTCATTAAAGAGATATATTGATTTTTTATGATCGTGGTCAAGCATTAATAAAGAAGCACATATTCAAAGAAGGGTGTCTCTTTCTAGAAAGCAAGCATTAATTATAGAGTGTCACCTCTCTTGAAGTAATCAAGTTATTTCACAAGACGACATGAGAATTGTTTAACGATATAAGAGTGAGAATTTTACATTGGGGGGGGATAATAACCAATTTTACATTCCCATTTGAACCATCCTTAGTCGGGAGATGATTCAAAGGGGAGATGTCTCTCAAATAATCCGAGTAGGTGTTTTCTGATTTGATGTATATGGACCTTCATTGAAGCAACTTGTGTCAAGGATGTTGATACGCAGATAAATATTTATTATCCTTGAATATTATATTTATCTACTCATTGTAGTTTCTCTCTCATCTGTATTTCTATATGTACTATAAGAGCTATTTGCCTTGATCTTTTCCTAGGATGCTCTTGCAGGAAATGAAGATTGATATCAGATTCAGAGGGAGTCTGATAGTTTATCTTAAGCAATCTTGGATGAAAAGATCAACAGATTGATATCTGCTCATTGAGTTCTTCTCTGTGAGAGAAGTTCGAGGTGAAATCCTTTTTTTTACCCTCTGCGCTGAGTCATGGTGGATGTCATGTGTGTGACTCCATAATTTATTGGGCCTACCCCCTATGTACATCATGAGGAAGTGACGAATTTAAAATGATTATCTCTTGAATTTGTATAAAAAGTTATTGGAAGGTGACGATTTTACAATAACTTGACCTTCTATTGTGATACACATCTTATGATGTCTGAAACAGATCATGATAGATGATATCTTGCATGGTGAATTAAGTTCCTTAAACAGACCATGGCCTTATATTGAGATGGACATCTTATGATGTTTGAGAAAGATCATGATAGATTATATCTGGCATGGTGGATTAAGTTCCTTAAACAGACCATGGCCTTCTATTGTGATGGACATCTTATGATGTTTGAGAAAGATCATGATAGATTATATCTGGCATGGTGGATTAAGTTCCTTAAACATACTAAAAATATTCCTATAGTAAGTATCATTGAGGATACATGTGCACATTACCTATGGACATTTTTTTGAGTACTTGGTGAATATCACGCAGCTTGATATTCTGAGCCCATTACTCTAAGTACATGGTGAATATCATGTGACTTGATATTCTGTGGTCATTACTCTTGATATCATGAGATGATATTTAATGGTGAATATCTCCTGATCAAAGATATTCTTAAACATGCCATTATTGATATTACGCTGAGGTAATATCATATCCTATGTTTATCCTCCCTAGTTAAGAGGGAGTGTTGATGTTTTGTAGCTTTTGTGGGATAAATCCTATGAGACTATTGAATATATATATAGTTACATAATCAATCATCATTATCTTAATCACATAATAATGAATAGACATGCCCCTTGTCTCTCCTTGCCTCATCCTCAATATAAATGCAAGAGAGATCGCTGCATCATAAGATGATATCTAATGGTGAATATCTCATGATCAAAGATATTCTTAAACATGCCATTATTGATATTACGTTGAGGTAATATCATATCCTATGTTTATCCTCCCTAGTTAAGAGGGAGTGTTGATGTTTTGTAGCTTCTGTGGGATAAATCCTATGAGACTATTGAATATATATATATATATATATATATATATATATATATATATATAGTTACATAATCAATCATCATTATCTTAATCACATAATAATGAATAGACATGCCCCTTGTCTCTACTTGCCTCATCCTCAATATAAATGCAAGAGAGATCGCTGCATTTGGAAAACACAGAAAATAGAGTGCTATTACATTTGCAACTATCCTAAAATTAACAATTTCATATCACTATTTTAACTTATCATAACAGTGTTTTTATATTAATTAAAAATATGTGTTCTCAACTTAAAAAATAGTGACCATGCTTTTACATCACTGTCTTTATTTGATCCCACTCTTGATCACTTTTACTACTTTGACACATTTTCACTCTTGTGACTGCTATCTCTGGTATTCCTTCTTCGCTATTATTGACTGTTCCTTCATTGCCATGCTGCCTGGTTATATTCATATCAATGTTTCAATCTTCTTGAGACACATCTTCCCTCTATTTGAAGCT
>MU224093.1:155350-209737 GCA_018584345.1 Thuja plicata
TATATATATATATATATACACGGTTGTGGCTGTGGATGCGACTGCGGATGAATGAGAGCCAATACCATTTATCTCTTCCCGTTGCCTCTTTTTAGTTTCCTTTTCTTCTTCATAGTTTTCTAACTAGACATAAAAAAAATGAATTGCCTTGGGAGTTTCCTTTAAACATGGGTCAACATCATTGCCGGTATGCCAATGATATGGTATTTAAACTTATTGATGCCACCATGATAAATTTCTTTACAAAACATGCATTTTATTTGGTTTTTTTGTCTACCGTGAAACTCTTTAGTATATTTCCAAGATTCACACTTTGGAGGCATTGGGAAGAATTAATGTTTTCAAAACTTGATGGCTACTACAATAAGACAAAATTATGAACAAAATTACAAATTTGTGCATTATATTTTAGAAAAACCAGCAAACCTTACATTTTTTAAGAAAAATTTGTAAAAACATGTTTACATTTTTTTCTTAAAAAAATCAAGGATTTGCTATTGTTCTTCTCTCATTGAAGTATGAAATTTATATTTTAATAGAAAACATTTAAGATTTGGAAAGTTAAAGTTAAAAAAAAAATTTAAAAATGGAAAATCCATAAACATACAAAAAAAACCAACAAAATCTACAAAATTTAACACTCACCTCTTTCAAATGAGTTGAGAAGCCTTGGAACAGTTGTTATGGACTCCTTGATGCTCTCAACGCAAACCTATGCCTCCTTGATGTGATTTTGTGGACTCCTTGATGTGCTTCTTCCCTGCTAGTTGCAAACCTTGTTAGTCCTAAGATCATATTACTGAGAGGGTGTGAATCGGTAATCTACCAAATAATCTAACTTTTTAACCTCTTAAACTTAAACCAACATTCACAAGATTAACTTAATTATAAAAATTGAAAATCATAAACATGCAAGTCCATCCACAAAGTTGACATACAAATTTATCTCATGGAAACTAGAATAGGGAGAAAACCATGGTGAGATTTAGTACCCACTAAATGATGTACTCTTCTAAAGTATGCCCTATGAGGAGCTTAACCTTGTTAGGAGTTTACAACAACACTATCAGGTGCTACCCAGTTAAGGGATTTGCCTTAGGCCTCTCAGGACCTTTACCTTATTAAGAGTAGCCTTGTTAGAGGACTTTGAACACTTGTTAAAGTGTCACCTTTCTAGAGGATTTACAACAAAGATTTGTTAAGATCTACCCTGTTTAGGGATTTAACCTACTGTAATTGTTAGGGAACAACAATTAGAATGATCTGTAGAAAATCACTACCTCTTCTTGATCAGATCCACTGAAGCACACAATCTCTTCTACACACACTTAACTCTTACCTAGCTTGATCACAACTCACACTTTTCAACGCACTTGTTCAACACATGATCAAGACACTTAACTTTCAACTTCATCCATTATATATTGAAATTTTAAGTCCACAGTCTTAATCAAGCCCTAAATTAGAATTTCAAAATCCCACTCAGATCCAATGTGCCATAAAACAAAATTCAATGTACATAACATATTTCAATACTACGTTGGCCAATACAATGATTTACATAAAATATTGTGTTAAGGAGTCAAACATGTTTTTGACCAAACACAAGCTTCCTCTAGAATCTTCTCCAAATGACAACATCAAACAATGTGATGCCAGATCATCACCTCCAATCATTAAGACACGTCACTAGATAATGACTAAGTCAACTGATTCCACCACAACCTCAACATCGATCACTGATCAAAGATTTATCAACTATCGCTCAAGAACACAAATACTTTAACATGTTAACAACTCTGTCTTGGTCACCGATCACCTTACCTGCTGACCGGTCACTCAAATTAGTTGCCTTCACAACTCAATCATCTAAACATAATTGAACACCATATCCTGGGACCGTTCCACAAGAAACAACAAATATTTGACAAGACATTCAAATTATCGATCACCTGTCATTAACTATTCTAGCATTTGCAATGTTATACTTCAACTAATCACAACTTTCACATAAGATCACTTCAGTAGTAGCGGGCATACATTAGACATCTAGAGACACACCTAAGTCTCCCATAAAGATAACAACTACTTAAATTCACTCCAACCCTTCATTCAACACAATTATGCTTGGAAACACACTAAGAACACAAGGTCAATTGTTGACATCAATGACAACATAATAAATGATCATCTTGTAATCAAATCTACATCATGACATCCCCAAAACTCACTTACCATCATTGCATCAGATATGCCAACAATATCCCCTTTGGCATTGATGACAACACTTTATTCCTCTCTCCAACATGATACATCATGCATAAAAATGTTTCCACTTCTGTCTTTCACCTATTTTGCAATTACTCCCCCTTTCATTGAACTTCTCTCATCTGCATTTCCTTTCACTGTACAATTTCCCTCTTTATCATACACACATTCTCTCTATTTGACAACAATACCAAAGGTGCCAAACAAACCTGATATCTTCTCTGTTGTACCTGACTTACCAAAACACATTAATACATAGACTGCCCCCCCTAAGGAGTAGCCCCACAACATCAATCCAAACATAAATATATTCAATGGATACACTTGGATTGATGCAACTCCATCTTCTTTTAATTCAAATAAGATAGGGGAATGAACCCCAACCTACCTCTTAGATACTCAAATGTATCCTTAGGAAATGGTTTAGTGAGAATATCAGAAAACTGCTCCTTAGTTGGCACATACTCCAACCTCACTTCCTTTTCCTATACCTATTCTCTAAGAAAATGATATTTGATAGCTATATGCTTAGTCTTAGAGTGCATCACCGGGTTCTTTGAAATGTTAATGGAACTTGTATTGTCATAATAGATAACCACTGGTTCAGTTACCTTCTCCTGAATTCCTTCCAAAATCTGCTTGATCCATACTACCTGTGTAAAGTTAATTGCAACAACAACATACTCAGCTTTAGCTATTGATTGATCTATACAATTATGCTTCTTGCTTGTCTAAGATACAAGCATTTAGCCAAGAAATAATGCACCTCCACATGTGCTCTTCCGATCATCAACATTACCTGCCCAATCAACATCAGTAAACACATTCAAAGAGAACTCACCTTTATGTCCATACTAGAGACCATAATCTTCAGTCCCCTTAAGATATTTGAAGATTCTCTTTATTAAAACCAAATGAGATTCCTTAGGATTAGAAGAAAATATGACCACTAATCCAACTACCTATGCTATGTTTGGTCTGTTATGCACTACATATTGTAGCTTACCGATCATGGACCTGTAAAGTGTCTCATCCACCCCTTTATAATCATCTCCCTTTGATAGTTTACAACTGGTTACCATAGAGGTACCAACTGGTTTTGAGTCATCTAACCCAAAAGTCTTCAATATTTCCCTTACATATTTGAACTGACTTATGTAGATGCCATCTTTCATCTGTTAAACCTACAATCCAATGAAGAATTTAATCTCACCGATCATAGACATCTCTAGAATTATTTCCTCATCTCATCTGAAAATGATCTACTCATCTCTTCATTGCCACCAAAAATGATATCATCTACAAATATCTCTACGATCAACAACATGTCATCTTTCTCAATGTTCAAATACACATTACTATTATCACATATCCTGATGAAACTTATCTGGATTAGATATGAGTGTAATCTCTCATACCATGCCCTAGGTGATTGCTTCAACCTATACAAAGCTTTCTCTAATTTACACACTATGTTCTTACTTTCTGAATTAGAAAATCCTTCAGGTTGTTCAATATATACCTCTTCTTCCAAAGCACCATTAATAAAAGCTTACTTAATATCCATTTGATATACCTTGAATTATTTTTAAGAAGCATATGCAAGCAATATCCTTACAACTTCAAGTCTGGCCACAACTGAAAATGTTTCACCATAGTCCATGCCTTCCTCTTGTGCATATCCTTTGCACACCAATCTTGCCTTATTCCTTGCCACTTCACCTATCTCATTCATCTTGTATTTGAAAATCCACTTAGTACTGATCACATTCTTGTCCACCAATCCAGGCACTAATGTCCATGTTTTGTTCTTCTTAATATGCTCCAATTCTTCTTCCATAGCTTTCACCCAATCTTCATCTTTCAATGCATCTTTCACTATTTTAGGCTCAAATTCAGATAGCAAATAGGTACCTTCTCTCACTCATAACTAAAGTGAGGGTCATGACATCATTAGTTGGGGCCATTTTGAGCATTAATTTTAACTAATTATTGCTGCGTCAACTATAAAGAAAAGAAATTAAAATGTTTAATAATTATTCATTTCCCATGTAAAGTCATCCCAACTGCTTTTTGAAGGGGTTCAACTTCTCTTTGTAAGAGAGAGTTATATATACTTCACAAAAGTCATGGAATTCATTATGTTTATGATTTGATTAAAAATTTCTTCTCTAGAGCATTGGATTTTGTGAGAAACCAAGAGTTTCTATAGTCTTTCAAGCTTATCGACATTGGAGAGCGTTAAATCTTCTTTGTAGCAGCAGTCAGAGGGTGTGAAATATTCGCCTGATATTGCTAATCGGGTTGGCTTCATTTAGGAGTAATCATTATGCTAACTGGAGGGATTATTCATAGATGTTATTGATGGATTGGAGGCATCTTTTCATAGCAGATTGAGGGTATCAAATTGACGAGTTATTGGTTGTTCATGGTGGTTCAAATAATTGCTTTTTTCTGATTATTCATCTTCCCTACCCTCTCTTCCATACATGGTTTGATTTTGTTGAAGGAGACACCAAAAAAATTAGAACAAATTTCTAAGAGGGACGCCTAGCTGAACCATAGTGATTGATACCATCAGTTTGAGGATTGGTTGCAGGTAGAAGGAGATACGAGCTGCTGTAAATTTTCTTTTTCGGCTAGAAAGGGTTTCAAATTAATTTCTACATTGAAAATGGGTATGCTTTTTAATGTAAAATATTATATTGCTATGTATTGAAGGAAAAGTAATAAAGAGTGTCTTCTATGCCCAAAGTATTGTTAGTGTCCAGAAGTTTTCTTTTCACATGTTTATGCATTGTTTTTTGCAAGACACCATCTAAAAAATACGAAAAAAACTTGAAAATAATTAAAACCAAAACAAGAAGTTTTAGTTCAGAAGATAGAGCATTGGAAGGGTTCTTACACTAGTATCAGGGCATTAATCTTGCCATCTTGGAGGGTTACAAATTTTTATGCATCCATCATAGACTGGTCCTCGTTGATATTACACACACATAAGGGCACAACTGGAAATAATGGGGGAGAGAAGAGAGAAAAGTACACCATGTGATGCAGATAGAGAAATAAGAGAAATGATGAGAGGCTTTGAAGATGGACAAAAACATATAGCTAATACTCTGCAACAACTTTGTTCTGCCATTCAATAGATGATTCCTCCTAGGAGGCTAGACTAGGAACTAGATGACAATAGGAGTGCAACTGGGACTCCTAGAGCACACAGGGTAGCTACATGCATAGTTGATCACCCTAAAAGGCTCACTTTATTGAGAGAGGAGCCAAATTAGGAAGGAAGGGGAGAACATGAACATGCGTTCATAGACAATCTAATGACAGTTCATGATGAGTGAGGTCTGCTACCTCTTGATGTTAGGGAGCATATGAACTTCAATCAATACATGAGGCAAACGAGAGAAGCCACCAGAGCTAGGAAAGACAAAAGACCTAGACACATAGATTTAGAGTTTGCTACCAGCAAGATCACCTTACATTTATTTGATGTGAGTGGGATAGTCACAACTCGATTATAGATTCATAAGCTAGACATCAACTTCACACTAAGGCCTATGAAAGATGGTGATGCAATAAAATTTGCTACATTGCATCTTGATGGAGTGGCTCATGAGTGGTTGCATAACATGATGGTCACCTTGCAGCATGATGAAATCACCACCTATCAAGAGTTTGCTGATTTATTAGTAGAGAGGTTTGATAAAAAGGATTCAGAATCTTATTTCAGAGACCTTGCTCAACTTTGACAGGTGGGTAGTTTGGAGACTTACATTGGAGAGTTCCAAAATTTTTCATCTTTAGTAACCAATATTTCCAATCAGAGGTTGGTAGAATTGTTTATAGAAGGGATTTTAGAACCATTGAAGGATGGGTAAAGGCATTTGATATTCCTACACTTCAAACAACAATGAAGAAAGAAAGGAGTATGGAGCTTGCAACTTCTCAAATAAATTTTTCATCCAAGGGATCCTCCTCCTACAAAGATAACAAATATTTTCCTAAAATCAAAGAAAAACCATACTTTAACAAAGATCAAAAGGAAAAATCACCAGCAACTCATTTATGTTTAATTTATTAAACATTTAATTTAATTTAAACTTTTTTTTTATGGATGACCTCCTTGGCATGGATTTTCTAGTGGGTATTTAGATTGGTTGCATGTTTTGTGTTTGTCATAGAGATATTTGGAAAACAAATGTATTTCTCTGCTCTGAGAGCATAGCTGCTCAGGCAGTATTATTTCCATTTGGTGTATAGCTCCAGACTGGGAAAATCTGTCGTAATTTTGTAATCTTTTATTATTATTTAATAGTATATCCTATTTTTTTGGCATTCTGGATTCGAAACCTTAGATTCGTATCAAAGCCTCAGACCTACCATCCCAAGGGTGTCTTATGAAATTAAGTCAAAGGGAGCATATAGCAGTCGAGAGGGAAAGGAAGAAGGCAACTACTGAGACTTTTGGAATAGAAAAGATGACAGACAAAGATGAACAATTTGAGAAGTTCTTGAAGCAAATGACTCAAATGCATGAGTTGATAGTCAAACACTAGGAGCAAACAAACCAAGTAATGCAATTAATAGTGCAATCCATGCAGTACAAGAATAATAATGAAAAACTAAATAATGGTCCTAAGGGTTCTGGATTTGAGATCCAAAGAAACAAAGTTTCACGCCCCACACAACCCACTCTTTTTATTTAAGCCAGAAAAAACAATGGGGTGAAGAGCCAAGGCTAGCAGAAGGAGACATAAATGTGAGTATGGATGCCTATACGCAGATTGATCCCAAGATAAGGCACCGAATTCCCTTCATACAATTTCACAACATAAGAAACAAATCAAAAGGAGATCAGACAAATTACTTCCCAAATAAAGATCTACAACATAAAGTGAGAAATATGTCACTTTCAACCTATGACGGCTCTGGATAGGTTACTGCACAAGCATGGATATAGAAGTTGGATACCTATTTTTCTCATAGTTCCATGACCGAAGAAGAAGCCATCAAATTTTATATTCTACACTTGGAGGGGTTAGCCCATGAGTGGTGGCACCATGGCCTTGTAACCCAAGGATTTGGTCAGATAGTGACATAGGTTGATTTCACACATAACCTCACGGAAAGATTTGACAGAAAATATCCCGAGGCTTACTTCCAGGAATTGGCTCAAATCAAACAAGCATGCACCATAATTCATTAGGTTTCAAAATTCCAAAGGCTTGCAGTAGTGGTGACAAATGTTTCAGACAGAAGGCTTATGTTCTATTTTTTGGAGTGCTTGTCAGAATAATTCTTGCGGACTGTTAAGAGATTTGGAACCAACAATACTAGAGGAAGAAATTTGAAAAGCCTTAAGTCTTGAATATTCTACGAAGAAAAAAAAAATCGTTACCAACTATACACTGGTAGGGAAGCCATAAAGGCCTTTTATCAAAACAAATCCACCTCCAAAGGGTTCTCCTCTAGTACCACATGACATGGTGAGGAATGAGTTACAGAGGCAGAACTTGTGTTTCACATGTAGGGAACCATGGCAATGGGGACATCGATGCATGGGAAAAGGACACATCCACTACATCAAATTTGTTGCTGATGAGGATCTCAAGCTAGACACAGATCTAGAAGAGGAAGAGGAACACATCTCTTTTGAAGGAGAACTAGCATAAGGGATACTTGCAGCCCTCATCAAAGAACTACGTTAGACTACTTTCCATGTTCGAGGAGTGCCGAAGGGACAAATAATTACCATCCTCATTGATAGTGGTGCTACCTACAACTATGTTAGTGAGGAAACAATCAGAAATTTAAAATTGAACACTGTGCCAATTAACAAATTTGATGTCAAAAGAACAAGGGGCTTAGTTCTTCCGTGTACCAAGAAGGTTCCAAAAATTGAACTAACATTGGAGGAATATCATATGAAATATGATTTCTACGTAGTTAATATGGAAATGAAAGTTCTATTGGGAATCCAATGGTTGTATGCAATCAACAAATATGAGGCCACCCAACAGACCATGGGGTTCTCTTTTTACCAAAATGGGAAAAAAAACCCTTCTAGGACTCACAAATAAAGGACCAATATCTATCTTAGCAAACAAAATGGAGTGAATTTTTTGCAAAAATTAAGTTGAATAGGCAGCTGAATTTTTTGTCACTAATACATGACTAATAAAACTAAGATAAATTCCAGGCATCGAGATCCGGAGAATCTTGGATAAACACATCAAGGTCTTTGAAGATATTCCATTGGGTTTTCCTCCGAATAGGGTTTTTCAACACATTATTGAACTAGTAAAGTGAGTCGAACCAGTAATGATCACATTGTATCTCCATCCCAAAGCTTACAAAGATGAAATTGAGACAGAAATCAAAGAATTACTCTTTAGGGGACACATTAGACCCAACTATAGTCCGTTTGCATCACCTGTGGTGTTGGTAAAAAAAGGATGGAGCGCTAAGAATGTGGATTGATTATCAGATGCTAAAAAATGAACAATGAAAAGTCGCTATCCCATTCCCAAAATTGATAAGTTTCTCAATGAGCTACATGGGGCAAAATATTTTTCTAAGATAGATTTGCGTTCTGGTTATCATCAAATCAAGGTTCGAGAAGAGGATGTGCATAAAACAACTTTTATATGTCACTATGGGCATTATGAATTTTTGGTCATGCTCTTTGGCATGAATTAGGTATATATTGCTCAATTAAGGAAGTTTGTCCTAGTTTTTTTTAATGATATCTTGGTATATAGAATAACTTGGGAAGAGCACTTAAAATACTTGGATATAGTATTGAGCATTCTTGAGGAATAGTCCTTCTACACTAAAATTTCCAAGTGCGAATTTGGATTATCATAAATCTTGTATCTAGGGTTCAAGATCAACAATTAGGATGTCAGTGTTGATGAAGAAAAGATTAAAGCTATTCAGAATTGGGCTAGACCCAAGAATTTGATAGATTTTAGAGGGTTTGTAGGCCTTTGTAGTACTACAAAAGATTTGTAAAGGGATTCTCCCAACTTGTAGCACCATTGAAAAATTTGACGAAGAAAGAAGCTTTCACATGGAACACCATAACACAGAAAGCCTTTGATAAAATCAAATAGGTAATGAGCTTGTGTCCTATTTTATCCATGCTTGACTTCACAATGTAGTTTGTCCTAGAGTGTGATGCCTCAGGGGAAGGTATTGGAGTTGTGCTGATGCAAAATAAGCACCCTATTGTGTATGAGAGTAGAAAGCTCACCAATATAGAGAAGACTCTCTCCATCTACGAAAAGGAGATGTTAGCTATCATGCGTGCCCTTGCTAAGTTCACATAATACTTGGTCTCTTGGAAATTTGTAGTAAAGATGGATCATAACAACCTAAAAAACTTCCTCGGTCAGTGAGATTTGATTGATAGGCAGTAGAAATGGGTGACCAAGCTCCAAGCCTATGACTTTGATATTGAGTATATTAAGGCAAGAACAATGTGGTTGCTGATGCCCTATAACAGAAACCCAATCTATGTGTTATGACTAATATATATGCTGATTGGAAGGTGAGAATTACAACTAAATATGGTAAGGACTCATTTGCTAATGATGTTTTAGAAGGGAAAATGGTTGATGACAGGTACAGAGTGATTGAAGAGATCATTCTCTACAAGGGGCGTATCTACGCTGTGCCAAATTCCAAGATAAAAAGTAGAATCACTAAAGCATTCCATGATACTCCCCTTGTTGGCCAACCATATTTCTACAAGACATACAAGAAAGTAAGGGAACATTTCACATGGAAGGGGCTAAAAAATGATGTGTTATAATATGTAAAGGAATGTTCTGTGCCAACAAAATAAAATGGAGTAGGTGTTACCAATATGACTATTGCAACCTATGCCTATCCTAAGTAAAAAATGAGAGAGCATTTCAATGGATTTCATTAGGAGGCTTCCAAATGTGCAAGGTAAGACTATATTTACATTGTGGTAGACATGCTCACTAAGTATGCTCATTTCTATTCCTACTTCAAAATTTAAGACCACTCTAGTTCAAGATTTATTCTGTAAGGAAGTTCCTAGACTCCATGGACATTCCCAAAAAAACATTGTGAGTGATAGAGACAGAAGATTCATCAATAATTTTTGGCAATAAATTTTTCACTTGGCCCACACGGAGTTAACTCCCAGTTCTTATTATCACCCCAAACAGATGGGCAAACGAAGATCGTAAACAAATGGATTGAAGGATACTTAAGAAACTATGTGACACAACAACAATCAGCTTGGCTAAAATGAATATGCCTAGGAGAATTTTGCTACAACACCACACACCGCATGTCCATCAGAATGTACCCTTTCAAAGCTCTTTATAGATACAAAATATCTCCTTTATGAATCTAATTTTTACAGACAGTCAAGTTTGGGTGCTAGGGATATGGTACAGGAGAATGTTGACATCGTGAACTCCTTGAAGGAAAATCTACAGTATGCCCAGAATCAGAAAAAAATGTATGCAGATCAACGTAGGACCAAGAGGACCTATGAGATTGATGATCTGGTATACTTAAGGCTACAACCATTTAGACAGTCATCCCTTAAGGGGAATAGAGCCGGGAAGTTGAAGCCAAGATTCTATGGCCCATTCAGGATCACAAGGAAGGTCGGTAAAGTTTCCTATGAACTTGAGCTGCCTCTAGGGAGCAGAATTCAATATGTTTTCCATATCTCATGCCTAAAAAATGATTTGGGACAACATATCACCCCATCGATAGAATTTCCACCCCCCAATGATGAAGGAAAGCTCACTCTTAAACTCGAGACCGTGTTGGACACAAGGGAGAACCGGTTGAGGAACAAGGTCATTCCAAAATATCTAGTGAAATGGAATAATTTGCTTGAGGAAGATGCTACATGGGAAGGAGTGAAGATCTTTGAGCATCCAAACCTAAAGTTTCTTTAGGAAAAGAAACCATCTGGAGGTGGGGATTGTAATGTCCCAAAATAAGTGGGTTGACCTACCTTAGGTAGGCACCAATTTATTAAACATTTAATTTAAATTTAAATTTTTTCTGATGGTCGGCCTCCTTGGACCTAGCTTTTCTTGCGGGTATTTAGATTAGTTACAAGTTTTGTGTTTGTCATAGAGATCTTTGGAAAAAAATGTATTTTTTTTCTCTAAGGGTGTAGTTGCTCAGGCAGTATTATTTTTGTCTGGTGCATAGCTCCAGATTGGGCGAATCTATCCTAATTCTATAATCTTTTTATTATTTAATATTATATCTAGTTTTTTTGGCATTTCAGGTTCGGAACCTTACACAAAACTATCATGTACCTTACTTGCCTCTTGTAATCCATCATTAGTAGTCATGGTACCATTACTTTCTTCATAACTATTAGTGGCAATGTTATGAGAAAGGTGGAGTATATTACTATTATTCACAAACTGAAAGTTAAAACTGATTTCAACATTTATCTCTTTGACTGTGAGATCTTCCTTTGCTTGCTCAACTTGTATACATTCTTCCTTTGGAAGAAATATGGATCTGAGGAAGGATTCCCTCTACTATCTTGTTTGCTCCATGAATTTGTAGTGATATCTAACTTCTTACAATTGCTGTTTTTCTTGGACAACAAGTGCCTTAGCCTTCATTGCCCTTTGACTCCACTAATTATACATGTCTACTATATTTTCCACGTAACCCATGTTATGGTACAAATAATAAGATCTTAGGTGGCTTATTTCCTCATGAATAAGAGACATTATACTTCTATCACCATTATGGGTGAAGGAAGACTCCAACCTACATGCTAAAATTACTACAAAAGTTCCAACGCCATCCTCCTAAAATCATGTATATACCTGCCAAGAGACTGTAACCACTGGATGCCTGATATTGCATTAATATCACCAATTCCTACAACATAGAAGTCATATGTCAATGTGTAAAACCCCATTTGTATGCTAATTTATGGGATCCTCCTGGTGCATCTCATAGAGAACTCATCTACAACTGTCACATTGAGTTTCATATGAAGAGCATAGTGATCAATCCGTCATCAATAAAATTCCATGTGGCACCACTGTCAACAAGGAAAGTCACACATTGTCTCTTAATCATTCCCATTAGGAAAAAGGGATGATTCTAGGAAATCCTGAGAGTAAGGAAATTAGTAAACTAGACATGGCCAATGCATCTTTCTCTCCTAGATCCACATGCCGAGTCTCCTGCTCACCCCTCAACACTACTGTCCTTTCAACCTATATTTTTTATATGCTCATCTTCTACCTCTGAATAAACCTCAATGAGATGTTCCTTGCCTTCCCAAGGCTTCGATGTCTAGGCTCCCAATGTTCCTTACATGAAAAACAAAGTTTCCTCAACTCATTCTGTGATTCTTGATCCACTAGGGGGAGGTGGCACACTCTTGGGCTGTATAGAGGACCTATTAGATGGATTGGATCTCCTAGAAGATGGATGATAAGAAGTAGGTGGTGGTAAGGTATCAAGCTCTAAGGTATTTTGAATAGCCTCCCATAATGTCCCAGGATTAAGATCCTTGACCAAACCTCATAAACCTCTCATATAATCCCTTAATGAATAGAATCAAAACACATTTATTAAACATCTCTGGGACAATAAAAACAATGTGTTAAAACTCATTAATATAAGTTTCAATGTGCCCAGTCTTTCACATCAGTGCCAAATCCCTGTAATACAACTCAACATCCTTATAGTCAAATCTGACAATCAACTACTAAGTGAACTCCCTATAAGAATGGATGGGTCCATGGTTTTTGGTAACCAAATCATGATGTCACCAATCATAAGCCACACCCTCTAAATGTAACACTGCAAACTAAATAGCCTCCTCCACACACATCAACTTAAGTCAAAGGTAGAAGTCAAGCTTGTGCACCTAGGCTTGTGCACTGATCTTACCACTACCATCAAAGGAAGATAAAATGAGCTTTCTAGTAGCTTTCTTGAGGTCATGATTATTGAAGGCAACTAAATCAACAATTGGTGATTTATTGATCACAAAACAAACAAATATGCAAAAGCCCCAAATTGCCTTGAAGAAATGAGAGGCCCATGACATCTATTACATAGAAAACCAAAAGGGAGGTAACATTATGGAATTCAACCATATTCACCCAAAATACAACTAAAATAATAAATAGATGCAATTATCAAATACAATATTGAATACATACAACCATATTATTAATATGGCATAGCAAAGTCAAGAAAGGTTGCCCCAAAATCATGAAAGGCTTCCCCAATGGGCATTAATGTTGTCATTCTCTCCTATAATGACCATTGAGAAGAACATGAAGTAGATCTCTGAGATTATAGAACCTTTCACGAGCTAGAGCTTTTGTGAAGATATCTACAATCTGATCTTCTGTGCTGCAGTATACAATTCTGATCAAATTTTGTTGAATCAATTATCTGATATAGTGATGTTGTATCTCAATATGTTTAGTTCTACTATGGAATACTGGATTCTTTGTCATTTGTATATAACTCTTGTTGTCACTATACAACAAGTTAGGTCCATTCTGTATTTCGTGTAAGCCTTCTAATAGTCTTCTCAACTATACCATTTGACAAGCTGCTGATGTTGAAGCTTTGTATTCTGCCTCTATTGTAGAAAGTGATATTGTTGGTTATTTCTTGGAATTCCAAGAAAAACTGTAGAACCAAGGATAAAAGTGTAACCATTAGACTCCCGATCATCTATAAAACCATCATAATCTGAATCTATATATCCAACCAATATGCTATCCTCTAAAGGCTAAAATTTGAGACCATAACTCAATGTCCCTTTAATATATCTGAGAATCCTTTTACCTGCATTCCAATGTGTTTCCTTAGGCCCTGACATAAATCTTGAGACCAAACTCATTACATATGTAATATTTAGATGAGTTGTAGTAAAGTAGATCAAACTTCTAATCAACTCTTTGTATAGAATGGGGTTCACTAGATCTGACATGTCTAAAGTAGACAATTTAAGTCCAACTTCAATGGGTGTCGCAACTGGTTTTCAATTCTTCATCTAAAATTTTTGTAGGATATTTGAAGCATATTTTTTTTGAGATAAAAATATTTCATCTTTGTTTTTGCATACTTCTATACCAAGAAAGTAGTGCATTAGTCCCAAGTCTATCATTTCAAATTCAACAATCATGTATGTTCTAAACTCTACAAATTAAACTAAGTTATTCCTTGTGTAGATAAGAAAACCAACATAGATAACTAAGATAAAAATATCTTTATCTGAGATTTTTATATAAATATTGGGATCTAATTGACTTCGTGAAAAACCCTTCTGCTGTAAGTATGAGTCTATCCTTGAATACAATGCTCTTGGTGCTTGTTTGAGACAATACAAGGCCTTCTTTAATTTGAAAACATTATGTTATTTAGAAGGTATTTAAAAACCTTTGGGGTGTGAAACATACACATCCTCATCTATATAACCATTCAAAAAATAACTCTTTACATCTATTTCATAAATTTTTCAGCTTTGCTAAGCTGCTAATGCCAAAACTAATTTGATAGTATCCATTTGTGCTACATGTGAAAATGTTTCAGTGTAATCAATACCTTCCTACTGAGTGTACCCTTTGGGTACTAATATGGCCTTATGCTTATCAATGCTCCCATCAAATTTATACTTTGTTTTGTACACCCATCTTATACAAATGATTTCCTTACCACGAGGTAACTGACCCAAATCCCATATGTCATTCCTTTCAATTGTTTCTATTTCACTATTCATTGCTTCAATCCACTCTTCTTTTTCTTGAGCTTGTTAAAATGTTTGCGGCTCATTATTTTCAATTATTTGAGACATTAATGCACAATTCACTTTTTCTTGTGACCTTGTTGTCATTTTTCAAAATTTGAATTCAACATAAAAGTTGATGGATGATTCTTTTCTCTCCTTTGATATTTTCTTACTCCTGTGCTAGATGATTCATGTACACCTTCTTCTTCCTCCTCTTCAATCTCATCAATTACTATCTCTTTTCCTTTTTTTTTCATTTTCTTTGGTATATTTTATTATTTCATTGAATACCACATCTCTACTTATTTGCCTAGAATAGCGGGTTACACTTTTTTTCCTGAACGGACACTGAAGGCTACATTTTGAAAAAAACTTTCAGATTCAGATGCATATTTTTGTCAAACCATTTGAAATCAAAAGATGAAGTAAACTAGAGTCTTTTAGGATTTCCTATCTAGATTCTAAATATATTTTTTTCTTTTTTCTTTTAAAATTGATTTGAATGGTTGTTTTTCCTCCCATGAAAACTGCTATGTTGCTGAAAACGTCATTTTCAAAGAGTTACATTGATTTCATTAAGCATAACTTTTTTCCTAAAATAGATATCAATGTGCTTCTTTCGAACTTAGTTTTGCAACATCCATACGGAGGGCATGCAATTGGTTTGATGACATTATCATGCTTATTTCATATTTTATGAATGTTTTAAGTTGACTAAACAATAATTTTGACATACCTTGACTACATAGCTTATAACTTCTTGTGTATTTATCAATTTTCATTTTTTTTTGATAGAAAGTAGGTTCAAAGACGGAGGGCACTGCTAATTTTTATTTTTTTTCTCATTTCTATTATTTTTCATTTAACATGAAACTCAGAGGTTTATATTTGGTAAAAAACCTAGCTTCGATGCACGTCAAAAAACATAGGCTTAATTAATTCAAAAATGTTAAATCTATATTCATTAAAAAGATATTTCAAAGTACTTGTTCTATGTGAAAGGATGTCTCCTTATTCTTCCATTTGAGCCCTGCATTTGAGCCCTAAAGCCATGAAAAATTCAGACTTTTGTGAAACTATGGAAATGGCCTCTACTCAGGAACTTTCGATAGAAAGTACTTTCGATCGAAACTATTTAGTTTCGATAGAAATTACTTTCTATCGAAAGTAATTTCTTAGTTTAACGTGGGTATGGGTAAAAGATTCACCAAAATCTTCACTATTTAGTTTCGATCGAAACTAAGAAAAAAGATAGTTTTGATCAAAACTAATAATGTTTCGATCGAAACAATTGGGTACTTTCTATTGAAAGTACCTGACTAAATCCTCCCACCTCGCGGATTTCTTGAGGAATTTCTTCCTCCAAAAAAGTGTGACCCACTATTGTGGGTTCACCCTACAAGTTTTTTCCTACTAGATCATACAACTTGTATGCTTTATTTTTAGTTCCATAACCAATAAAAATACATTTTAGGCCGTTATCATCTAATTTAGAACTTTTTTATTTTGGCGCGTGTGCATAAGAAACACATCCAAATACTCTGAAGTGATCAACACTTGACTTTACCCCATACCATGCTTGTTTAGGAGTCATTAATTTAACTGGTTTTTTAGGAATTCTGTTTAGAAGATACACTGTTGTACATACTACTTCTGCCCAATAATTTTTATCCAAATGTTTCTCTTTCAACATACTTCTTTCCATTTCAACAATTGTCCTATTCTTCGTTTCAACAACTCTATTTTGTTGTGGAGTGTAGGAAGTAGGGAACTCTCTCTTGGTTCTATAATTTTTGCAAAAATATATAAACTAATTTGACTTGCATTCACCTCCATTGTCCGACCTTATCACTTTGATATACTTACCATGTTTTTTTCAACCAAACTCTTAAACTCCACAAATTTTCCAAATACTTCTGATTTTGTAACCAAATAATATACCCAAGCTTTTCCTGAGTAATCATCAATGAAGGTTAGAAAATACTTGGATTTGTTCAAAGAGGGTGTTTCCATAGGACCACACAAATCTGTATGGATTATCTCAAGATGTTGTTTGTTGTCCTCGAATTTGTATTCACAAAATTGGGGCAACCCTACGGAAAATTTCACAGGATTAACTCTCTAAGTCATTTTCTTAGTTGTTTTGTTTGATTTTGGTTGTTTTTTCACCCTAGGATTGTGGCATTTTTAATTCCTCTCATTTCAAGCTATCCGAGACCTCAATCAAAGTTGTATTTCAAGAGATAATGAGGAATTATGTACAATGCAGGCGGGCTTTTAAAACCTGATTACATGTCTTCCTTATTAAAAATATTGTATAAGTGAGATTTTTGTTGGTCACTGCATGTCATCTTGGGTGTTATTTACTTGCAAAGTAGAATTAAAACTCTATCTTTATATATTCGCATGGGGATATATGAATTTAATGAGTTTATTATGTAATAGTGGGCTTTTTAAGTCTGATTACATATTTTCTTTTTTTTAAAATTGCTTGTAATTACACATGAGAACCCCATACATTTTAAGTCATTAACTATATGAAAAAGGTGGCGATTTTGGGAGCCATTACATATTTTAAACAAAAACTTGTAATGGTGTTTGAACATGTCATTCATCTTCCAAAGCTTGTCAATGGAATAAAGTGGCATTTTTGAAAGCTCTTGGATATGTTAAATGCACATACATGTAAAGGCTTTAAAGAAGCACGATTTTATCCTAGCATATGTAATGCTTTCTAAATATCCTGTTATAACTTAATGGTGTCGATTTTTAAAATAATTACATTTTTTTAAATACATGTAATGACATGTGAGTGGTCTTCTAAATCCCGTCATTGTCCAAAAGTGAAATTTTTTATGTGTTTTACATATTATAAATCCCATTTTTATCATTGAAGAAGCGTTTTTGATTTGTAATATGCTTCCTAAACCTGTCAACGAGCATATTGAGTCCATATACATATGCATTGGAGGCTAAAAAGCCCATTTTTGGGGTTGTAACAACAAAAATGTGATATTTGTTACATGTTTTGGGCATTCCAAAGCTTGTTGTTGGCAGTGGATATAAAAAAGCCTAGGTTTTTAAATGTTGTGGGAAATCTAAAGCCCTTTTTTGAGCTTCTTGATAAAAAATGCCTCTATTTGGGCATGTATTTGGAGGTCCGAATCATATTTTTGAGTTTAACCAGCAAAAAATGTCCATTAAAGGGGTTTTATTTTGGATTCAAAAGCCCATTTTTGGGCATCTTTCATAAAAAAAAAGTAGGTCATTTATTGCAAGTGTCTGATATGTGATTGGAAGGGAAAATCCGGTCCTTGTGTAAGCTTCTACATTTGCAGGTTTGAATAATTCTTTCTTGTTGCTATTAATGTGCATTTTATTTCTCAATCATGAACAAATTCAAGAACCATTCTTGACTTGAATATGCATTGATTTAGCAAGGGGATTTAGTCAAATTCCTTGCTTATATAACTTCCTTCTTGAAGTCTTTTGCTAAATCCAAAAATCTCTTGGATTTGATTCAGATTTTTCTCTAGATTTTGGAAGAATTATTTTCCTTGCATTTCTCAAGGAAGAGGTAAGTTTTTATTTGCAATTTCAAGGGCTTTCATTTCAATTTTTTCTTGTTGTTTGTTCTTGTTAATGCAAATCTCTCATTTCATTTTCATATTTGTATTTGTTTTAAAGTGTTGATCCTTCTATTTCCATCTCAATTATTCTTCTAAGATGCATATGCAGTCAGGGTTAAAATCCCGTTCTAAGTAATGAACCACTCCAAAAAAGAGAAAGTATTTCCCTTATGCAATGCAAGCTAAAAAGTCCACTTTTAAGTGTTTTTCATACACTTTTCTCACTTTACCCAAGGCTGTAAATGGACTTAAAATTCCCATTTATATGCATCAAAGAGCCTTCCGAATAACTTGTAGTGGGACATAAAAACCCCACATATGAGTAAATGGACTTCCTTTTTGTATATATGTGCGTATTTACCCCATTGATTTTCTCCTAACTTGTTGTCCACTCATATGCAGTACCTCCATAAAACCTCATTTTTGAGTTTTTCCTTTATTTAAAGAGCTGATTTTGCCCAAAATCCATTGCCTTTTTCCGCTCAAAGGCCTTCCACTCATATCCTATGTGCATACTCTTCCAGATTTGCAAAGTTCTAGCTTGAAAGACCATGTTATGTCTTTTTCTGATTACTAAAGAATGATGTAACATAATGGAGCCATTCAAAGAAAGATATGAGTGGAAAAACAATGAGAGTATAGAAAGCTTTCAAGATTGATTTCAAGTAGGATATTTTTTGATGCAATCAAATGCAGAACAATTAAGGGTACAGATTCATATTCCGGTTTTTTGATATCTGTTTTATGACTCACCAAATAGTAGAACAAAATACCAAAGTATCTTATCCTCTCTTGATCAAATTTTTGTATATGCTAAGATTGAAAGAGGATCATATAGGTCACTCCAATGTTCCTTTTGTGTCAGGTCTTAATCATGGATAAGCTCAATGGTTTATGTGATGTTGTTAATCATGATAGGCCTTACATTTGCAAACTTGAAATTGATTTCAAATCATGCTGGATGGAGCTATCGATAGATTTTGCAATGAAAGACTTTTTAGGTTTTTCAAGAATATGCAGAAAGCAAATAGGAAAAGGTTAAAAAATTCTATTCTAATCCAAAGAGTAATGACATCAAAGAATACTGTTTTGGTGGACAAATTCCTAAATAACCAATTTTTGCTTCACCAAGATGTACTACAACTACGCGAGAACTGGTACAATCTTCAAGGGGTTATGCGAATGATTTTCATACCACAACAAACACCATCAGAATAAACAATATACCTTGCATGGTAGAAGTTAAGCACACATAAAGGTGAGGTTCGGACTAACTTTGCACAATGAATTACAATCAATAAAGTATGAACCAAGGAATTCATCAACACGCTATTGCATTCTCTATTGAAATCATAACACTTTTCTAACAAACTAATCTAAAATGAGGGAATAAGAGAACAGGAAAGCCTCAAGACACATAAAATGATCTCCAAAATTTAATGGAAATTTTATTGTCTCAATAGCTCTTAGAAACAATATCCAAACCCCACTTTTTACAAATGAGAAATGATGCCCCTTATATAGGTCCCTAGTTACAATGAGTGGCCTAGATTGAAATAAGACTAATGGCCCAGATTGTGCCACCTCAACCCTAATTAGGGTTAGGGAAAAGAAAGAGAATCTACATTAATGAACATAGCTACAAGGACCAATCAAAAGGAATCCACCACCTTAGTTGGTAATAAATGCCCACTAAGCATGCAAGTCCAGGAAGAGAGTGAGGTGAAATGAATGCCCATAAAGAATGCCCACTAAGCATTAAATGTATTTCTTTCCCTGAATAGCCTAGCTTTGATCTCACTGCTTGAATGCCTGGAATCTTCCCAAAATTATCTCTAATTCATCCATGTTGACACTTAGTGTTGATTCCTGCCTGTATTCCAAAGCTACCATAGCTCGCTCAATTTTTCTTAAGCTGTACTCCCATTTTGGGAATAAATCCTGTGTTGTATGCATGTCAATCGAGAAAGAGAAGTTCTCAAAGTCATCCCTGGTGAAGAAATTCAGTTTAAAGGACTTCTAATTTACTCTTTAGGTTTCTAACACTTATCTCATTTTCAAACAATCTTTGTTATACCAGTAATGCAACAATGTTGGAGACCTCATATTTGATATTCTCAGTTATCCCCCTCAATCGAGTGGACTAAATGAAATGTCCAAAAATTTTGTTTGCCATGAGCACTGCACCATAGCATTGGGTAAAATCATATGCTCCTCCTTCCTTAATGAACCCACAGTCAATTAGTACATGTCTGGGTGTCTCCATCAATTCCTGCAATTCTGTAATCATCTCATTCTGATAAATATGCTCATCTTCCCATGAATCCTCCATGAACTAAATATGAGAAAGGATGGCTAGTGCCTTGTAATAAATTCATACTAAGTCCTCAACATGCTTGTAGCCCTCCTTCTAGTGCCAATTTCTGTTGATGTGCATTTTATGACTCACCAAATAGTAGAACAAAATACCAAAGTATCTTATCCTCTCTTGATGAAAGTTTCGTATATGGTAAGATTGCGAGAAGATAATATAGGCCACTCCAAGGTTTATTTCATGTCAGGTCATGACCATGGATAATCTCAATGATTGATTTTTCATCTTTCAATGGAAGGTGACCCATCAGTTTGTATGTCCAACCATCCTTTGGCATGATGAGCTTGTCAAGTTGCCGTTCAATCTACCATTTTGTGAAATCCAAGACTAGTGGAGATAATATGCCAATGTCTAGAATCTCCTTCCTTGACCAGTCATAGGGATGGATGACCTTTTCCTTCTCTAGGTTGTATCCTTCTGTATCACATTCAAATCTTCTCCCATCTGATTTGGTACTCATAAGATCTTGCATGATCTGATCACATTGAGTGGCAATTTGGAATACATCCTTTTCCTAATTTCATTTTCATCCTCCGGATTGGCCCAAAAATCTTCAAGGTGCATCTTTTGCTGATATCTTGCACCAACCATCATTCTGATTTTGTTATGTGGATCATAATCTATTCTCCTTGGAGAAAGTGGAAGATGAAAGAAATGCAATTCATTAGATGACAATTCAGCTACCTTCAAGCACATACACATTTCAACCTTGTCTTCACCTATGGAGATCTGGAATTCCAATCCCAACTTTTTCTTTCCCTTCTGGATTTTATCATACACCATTAGGTGTCGAGTGATCTCCAACATGACCATTTAATCAATAGGTTATCGTGGGAGTTTGTATGGCTGCACTGAAAATCCTTAAACTCTAATATAGGAGAAAGTAGGAAAATGAATGAACTAAGCTCCATATTCCTCCACCAATTTCATTTCCCCGACTAACAGTCTTACATGCAACCTTTTTTGCAAAGTCTTTACAATACGAATTGTAAAGGCATCGTTGAAACAGACATAATCATCTATGGATTGCAAATGCAATTAAGGGTAACACTCGTGTACTTTCAAACATGAAGTGCCACTTACGATTGTCCCCTTTCACCTGAATCCATCATAACTCGTATTCTATGCTAGCATGTATATGACATAAGAGCTCATATAGAATTTCCTTGACTTCTCCAAATTCACCAGCTGTTCACTCAGGTTGTCACTAATCAATCTAGCCCAATCCATATGGTTATGCTCTTCAACCACTTGCTCAAAAAAGTACCACATCTAGGATTTGAAAAGATAGGATTGTGGCATGCCTAAAATCCTTCTTAGCATCATGACTAAGTCGCTATATTCTCTATGAAAATCAAGCCATACTAGGTCCTTTGACAATTTGGAATGGTGAGATCTATTCTTTTTCAACCATTTATCATTTATGATGTTCTCACAATATTGAATGGTGAAAACTCTGTGTGCTTGTTCTTTTGTCTTCAATACCAACTTCCGAGATTTGCATTGAAAATCCTTGAACTCTGATATAGGAGAAAGTAGGAAACTGAATGAACCAAGCTCCATATTCCTCCACCAATTGCATTGCCACGCTTGACAGTCTTACATGCAACCTTTTCTGCAAAGTCCTTACAATACGTATTGCAAAGGCATCGTTGACTCGGACATAATCATCTATGGACTGCAAATATAATTGAGGGTAACACTCGTGCACTTTCAAACATGGAGTGCCACTTTTGATTGTCCCCTTGCACCTTAATCCATCATACCTCGTATTCTGTGCCAGCATGTATATGACATAAGAGGTCATATAGAATTTCCTTGATTGCTCTAAATTCACCAGCCATTCGCTCAGGTTGTCACTGATCAATCCAACCCAATCCATATGGTTATGCTCTTCAACTACTTGCTCAAAAAAGTACCACATCCAGGATTTGAACAGATAGGATTATGACATACCTAAAATATTGTTCAATATCATGACTAAGACACTATATTCTCTACGAAAATCAAGCCATACCAGCTCCTTTGACAATTTGGAATGGTGGGATTTTTTTCAACCATTTATCATTTATGATATTTTCACAATATTGAACCTTGATGGTGAAAACTCTGTGTGCTTGTTCTTTTGTCTTCAATTCCAAATTTTGGGATTCGCACCGAAAATCCTTGAACTCTGATATAGGAGAAAGTAGGAAACTAAATGAACCAAGCTCCATATTCCTCCACCAATTTCATTGCCCTGACTGATAGTCTTACATGCAACCTTTTCTACAAAGTCCTTACAATACGTATTGCAAAGACATCATTGAATCAGACATAATCATCTCTGGATTGCAAATACAATTGAGGTAACACTTGTGTACTTTCAAACGTGGAGTGCCACTTTCGATTGTCCCCTTGCACCTCAATCCATCATACCTCGTATTTTGTGCTAGCATGTATATGACATAAGAGCTCATATAGAATTTCCTTGATCGCTCCAAATTCACCAGTTGTTCACTCAGGTTGTCACTAATCAATCCAACCCAATCCATATGGTTATGCTCTTCAACTACCTACTCGACAAAGTACCACATCTAGGATTCAAACAGATAGGATTGTGACATGCCAAAAATCTTGTTCAACATCATGACTAAGTCACTATATTCTCTATGAAAATCAAGCCATACCAACTCCTTCGACTATTTGGAAAGGTGGGATCTATTCTTTTTCAACCATTTATCATTTATGATGTTTTCACATTATTGAACCCCGACGGTGAAAACTTTGTGTGCTTTTTTTTTTGTCTTCAAGACCAACTTCCGGGATAAAGGGATTCCAAATGCCTTTGTCATAGCTAGCGGAGAAAGGTCTGCAGTGATATTTCTATCTGAATCCTTAATTATTCTGTCTCCGGGATTGTAGTGCTTGGTGCAATCCACGATCAACTCAGAATGTTGAAAAAGATGGAAGAAAGCCAACTGTAGGTACAATCCTGTTGTTTACAATTCGGGTGGCCAAGTGTGTCAGCTGGTGATCTTTGTACCCAAACATTCTTCTATGGAATTTATTCATGTCCAGGGATCCGAGGTTAGTATCTCCAATTTCTGACCATTTGAAATAATTTTGGATTTTGGATAAAACCCCTTTGTTCATTCTTTATCAGCTACTTCCTCGTTATGCTTGTTCCTTTGGGTTCTGCCATTCTCAGCTTCCTGTAGAACCAAAAAAAATGGACATAAGAATGTGCAAGAAAATTAAAAAAGAAGATCAATTTTAATCCATGAAGGAGAAAATTTAGAAATTTATGAGACTCTTCACTGTCTCTTTTTGACACAGGATTTTCTCTTTCCTCCAAGAATTTATGTTTTTTCACAAGTTTTAAACTTACTGCAAATTTTTTCCATCTATTTGAATTTCACAATTTCTTCAAATTTCTCCACAACTAAGAGCAATTTCGTGCTTTTCAAGAACTGGACTTCTCTTTCTTCAGAAATTTCACAAAAACTTCTCACAAATTGTTCTCGCAAGCCTTCTGAATCTCCGAGCTCTTTTCAACTCGCTTGTCGAAACCTGTGTGTGAGAATGAAATGACGAAGGCCCTTTCTTATATACCTCAACTGGAAAAAGATGCTTGAGCTAAAATTAGGAAGTTGCTAATTTGGACAAAGATTCTCCCACAAGAAATGTCACCTGTCTCTATTTTTCTCTTGTTCTTAGAAATTGCCATTTTTGGAGCTCTAACTTCATGAGGAAGTTTTATCCGCTTTCAAGTTATTTTTCTGATTTTTGGTTTTTTTTAACAAAAAAATTAATAATTAAATATCAAACAATTTCAATATTTAATTAATATTGGTTTAAGCTCAATTTATCTCACTTTCTCAAATTTCACTTCCTTTGTCGCTTTTTTGACTTCTTAAATATTAAATATTAAACAAAATCTAATATTTAATCATCTTCCAAAATAAGTCCAAGGAAAAGCAAACTCAATTTTCCAAATTGTAAGTAATCTTGCCTCTTTTCACTTTTTGATTTTTTTAAAATTTTAATCAATTAAATATCAATAGAAATTAATATTAAATTATTACTTTTAATTTAATTTCCAAAACCGATTTCTTTTTCGATTTACTTTAAGCTCAACATGAACTTCTTAAGTTTATCATCACATTTTGAATTTCGAATTCCATTATCGGACAGTTGAGTCAATTTGAACTTTACCTTCAAAATTGGCCATAGCTTGAATTTCATTATCTCCAATGTGGACTATTCCCCTTTTTATTCCTTCTCAAGTTTAACTTGTAAGGTGATTTTTTTTTTTAATGGAGGTTTCAGATTTGGCGAGCTATCAACTAGCGAAGGCCACCAGTAAACGATTTAGGAACCTGATACCAGTCCACACATGCACCTCTTCAGCTTAGAGCCAAGGACTGAGGGGCATCCACGCCGCCAAATTTGTCCAGGGCACGATCCTGGCCTGATCCCTTACGAGCATTGCACTCAACAAGACTTGATCCTTTGGTAAATTTTTTTTCACAAAAAATAAAATTTAATAGAAGGTTTAGGAACCTGATTGTGCTTAGAAGGATCTGGAGTTCATCAGCGAATAAATTTGTTTTGTGCATCACCAACTTAGTAGGAATTATACCGTGAGCGTCTATTGATGGAATCATGGCATTGATAAATTCATTCCATGCGTAAGTCAGTTCATGCTTCCCTATTCTGGCTCTTTGGGGGAGGGGTGTGGACGACGAGGGTTTCAAGATTTCCTTTCATCGTGCCAGCTTGCCATGTGCTCAGGGAGCGGGGCCTGTGCTTATTTGCGTGAATTTCCTGGTGGGAATCTCAGTGTTCAGATTTCTCCTTCACCCTGCTTTGGCGTTGAAGGAGCCGAGTATGATGAGGGAATATTCATTGTTTTCTCCTGCCAATTTTATTTTCCAATTAAATTTTCTCACTGCATGGGAAATTTCAAGAAAACCTTATAATAATACGGCTCAAATATTTTAAACATAAACACAACATAAAAACAAAGATATGTCCTCGTCAATATTATCGTCAATATTACAAGTTCTAGATAGATTTATACATAAAAAATATTTAACAAATAATAATCTACCATTTCATAATTACAATTCCTAACAAATATTTAAAAAAATATATTAGTAGACATTAAGAATAATTAGTTCATTAAAAATATATTTAATGGTTTTTATTTTGAACTACTTTTTAAAATAATAATAAGAAGTTTATATTTAAATATAAAAAATTAGATGTAAATAATTCAAGTTTGAGAAATTAGAATAAAAGATTATATTAGAAAAAATAATAATATAGATACAATAAAATTTAAATATATATATACAAAGTAAATTAATAATTTGGAGATAAATAAAATAGATTCAATTGATATTTCTTTACATTTATTTAAGATATTCAAATGATATCTCTCGACATTAGTTTTAGATAGATATATTTAAGATATCTAGATACTAGTTTTATATTTCTCTTTAATTTTTGAGTGTCCCCCTTATCTAATTCATCTTTTTTTTCTAGGTAATGGGCCAGGGCCTTATAATTTATATTAATTAAAAACTTAATTTTACACCTCCGTTCAATGCGGGCACCAGGGGGAAAGAACGGAGGGAAGAAAAACCTCTGGTATTGCATGGGATAGTTCATAGAAGAATACTTAAATTACATTCCCGCTTCATAATGCGGTTAGGGTAGTAGAGGACATCATATCCCCAAATACAAAGATATGAGATCACACTTTACATTTTGCAAACCATTGTATCATATAAGTTTGATACAAAAGTTCATCTATACAACATTCACATTTGAGATTACATTGCAGTCAAGTATACTGTTTTGCCAAATTTTACATTTTATTCTTCTAAAGATGCCAACTAAGCGACCTTCCAACCGGATCAGTGTCCCTGACAAGTTTCATGCTATCTTTCTTTTGTTCCTTTCATATAGGAAAACATTATAATTTCCTTCTCTTGATACATGTTAGCTCATCATATATGAAATAAACATTCCTACTTATACCGCTTGTCTCCAAACATAAATGAGCCCTTTAAATAGATACAGAGCCATGAAATAATCATCTAAATCAATATAGATACCATATCCTTCCATATGGAACCAAAATTCAACCATTGAATCAATAAAAGGGAACATAATTGATATGCCTTATAAATATAAATCAACCCTAAACCTATCATCATTATAACAGAAGAAACATCAAACACCAAAATAATGAGTCACCGATGAGAACCACACACATGCATAATCTGAGAGACTCTAGCCACCAGAACTATAGAGAAGGAGAGAAAAGGGAAGAGGCTACAACAGAAAATAGCCAAAAGAATATATATATATATATAAAGAGATCAGAAAAAAATGATTATATACTAGACAAAAGACAAAAATATATATAGTCCTCTAGAAACTGAGAGAACAAAAGACAAAACCAATAAGAGAAGAAAGAACAAGAATAGCAGGGAAAGAAACGCTGAAAGGATATAGACAAGAAAGACAAAGAAGAGCCATACACTAGCAGTGAAACTAGACATCATAAACTAAAGACTAAAGATCAAGCCTAATTGTGGGCACCCAATCCTCTCACCGTCAACTCCTTGATTAATCAACTCATCAACCATCCCTTTGCCCTCTTGGTAAATATGATTAATAGTATAGTGTTTGAAGAATTTAAGGAGTTCCATCATCCTTAAAACAAGACCATTCAAGATTTGATTTAGGGTCTTACCACTCCTTATAGAATTAATAGTTATAGCTAAATCTCCTTCAATTTTGAGATTCTCAATATTGAGATTTTTACATAAAAGCATTCCTTCAATTAAGGAAGATAATTGTGCAAAGTTGTTAGAAGCCACACCTATAGGTTTTGCCAAGATTTCGATGACCTTGCCTTCCCAATCCCATACATAGAATCCTATCCTGGCTACCACTGGGTTCCGTCTTGAGGCTCCATCAAAGTTTAGCTTGAACCATCCAATAGGAGGAGTCCTCCAACACAAGATTTCCTCAAATCTTCTGTATCACCCCCCATATTCCTGATGAATGGGGGATCTTCAACCCATTCCACTTGTTCCTAATCCTATCATCCCAAGTGGTAAAGATTTTATCCTTGCAACCATTTATATTCCTACTATTTACTACCTCTACAATGCAAACCTCCACTTTATTTGTTAATTGTGCAATGCTCATAGCCACCCCTTTAAAGATTCTTAAATTGTGTTCTTTCCAAATTTCCCATATAAGAAGATAGGGAGAAATAGTCCACAAATTACTTTACAAGTCCTTCCCTTTCTTTCTCGGCCAACTAAGAAAGAGATCCAAAATATTGTTGGGAAGGGCCGATTTCTACATGAGCTTACCCGTAAGCTATTGCCAACATTTTTTTGTGAAGTCTCTTCCAATAGAATGTGGTCTACTGATTCTTCACTCTTTTTCACAAAGAGCACACTTTGATGGGCCTTGATAACCCATCTTGACAAACCATTCTACAGTAAGGATTCTCTTTTAAAGAGTAGCCCATGTAAACATCCCAGCTTTAGGTAAACAATTCTTGTTCTAATGTAAATCTATAGGTAGGTTTTTTTTAGCATGCTACTAGATTTTAGTAAGTAGGGAGTATGATGTAGAGGTAAGGGTGGTGGATTAATAGCCCAATTATAAGCTTACAAGTTTGCAAAGATTCACTACTATTCCCCAAATCCTCAAATGAACTCAAACTTGTTTATACTTCTCCCAATGACCCAAGATGAAATGAATGATGTCTATAGACTGTATTCAAGAGGATTTGATAGGTTTTAAATTTATTTGCAACCCCCAAGGTACCCAACTCTCCAAACTTCTTCAAACTGTCCAGAGGCCTAATAGCCAGTCTAGTAGCCCTACAACGACTTTCTTAATACCCTAACTCCAAAATTTTCCAAAGAATCAAAGGAACTAATAAATGATTCATACACCATCTATCTAGTACTCCAACATATCAAAAGACTCACTATTGTTGTTTTGGAGCATATACTGCTGCTCACACTCGGTGACTCCAAAAATGCATAAAAATGGGCAAATTAACAAAAGAACTATATGTTTCCTTTAATCCCAAGACTCTAAAATTTAGACAGTCACTTCTTATGTTCCAAAAGACACAAATCCAAAAGGAATTAACCACAAACCTTGTGCAATATTAAAATCCCCAATTTGGGTGTTCCAAACCCTTGATTCTAGGGCTTTTCAAATATCTACCTTACCAACACATCCAAGAACAATTGGTGATGGATTCAACTTTTCCTAAACATACTCAATCACTCCTAATCATAAAAGACCCCTGCTGTTAAGCCCGATCTCCTGCTGCTATAGCATTCCAAACAATTTCAATGGTTTTCTTCAACCAAAACATTGGTGATCACCCTTTCTCCCTGTTATATGCAATTCACATCATTAGATTGTATAATAAATGTTAAATTAGCATCATACCATGAATTCAAGGCCTTAGGAATTCATGGGATGACCATTTGTTATAAAGAAATCAGAATTTCTATAAGAAAATGCAACTGTGACTGTCAAAACCAGAAAAGCGTGCATAATAGTGATATAAAATGTCCCTTGTGGAATTCAAGGTGTATCCAATTACTATATTACACCTCTCCTAATGCATTTTAACTTGTTTCAATCAAAACATTCAACAAGTACTACTAATGGATCTAAGAATAAGCAGAAAGAACTGAATTTTATTGATTCACTATGTTTTGTCTGTACATTCCAGATCTCTCCTTTTTGTACAATGACTTCCTCCTTCAATATTTAACCTTCCTATAACTATATAAACCAACTTTGGTCATTGGTTGATTATTTTAAGGTCTAATATGCTTAAAACCTCATTTCCCTCTAAAAAGAGCACCTAGCCATTACATTCCAAAGTTTGAATTTTTAAACTTTGAAAATAACTTAAAACTAATTAAAAATTGTAAATTAAAAACTCCTAAGGTATTCAAACACCATGGAGACTTATTCTAAGAACTCCTAACCCCTAAGAAATCCCTTGAATCCCTTGGACACTATTGGTCCACTTACAAGAAATTTGGACCTTGAGGCCATTAACATAATCTTTACATTGAAATGTCATTTCATGACATTAAAAAGCATTATATGCTCTAATATCTTGTAATTGATATTCATAGAATATTTATCCATCTTCTTTTCCCTATGATCCTCACTAAATGTCTTCAAATTGTTCATAGTTGTATTGATTGTCCTTGGTGCCCCTACACCATTCTCCCCACCTCCAATGAAACTCTCTTCCCAAGAGTTTCTCTTGTTTGTCCTCCTTTCAGTCCTTGGATCAATCATATACATAGGGATCCAAAAGTCCCCTAAAGTAGCCTTCTTTATCACACCATTCCAACTTGTATTCACACACAAATTATTAAAAATAAAAATGTTTATTGGCTAGCTGTCCTTGTGGATGACAGTGCTCTTGGTGGCTACCTACACTTGTGACTCCTTGTGTGAGTCATGTTGACCCTTCCTACTTCCAATCTCACCAACATTCCTTGGCTTATCAATGGGATGCTTCACTTTCCCAATCAACACAAAAGGTTGTTCAATCAGTCCTTTCTTCCTTGGACTGTCTTGCCCTTCAATCTGCAACTCCTTCATATGCCAACCAGTATCACAAAGTAAACTATCCTATCCATGCACTGAAATTTCATTGCCAAAACACATAACTACATTCTTCTTGTCATCCTTGAGAATTGGATTTAGTTTGTAAGTTATCCTTCCTTTATGCACTCTAGATAAGTATTTGTGAAACCATCATGCACAACCCTCCTAGCATATTGCCAAGGTCCACCCAAGATGACATGTCCACAATTCATATCCAAGACATCATATAAAATGCTATTAGAATATTGATCAATTTAAAAATTTAGGATGAATTGATCCTTCACAAGTATGTTGTTATCCTTACTCACCCAAGTGGCATAGTAGGGATTTGGGTGTGGAAAAGTTTGTAACTGCAACGTGTGGATAACCTCCTTTGAAACCAAATTATGTGAAGCACCTGAATCAACAAGTAAACTACAGATCTTACCATGAATCATACATTTGGTCTTGAAGATGCTTGTTTATTTTATTGGTTATCCTCTTCCCATCAACAAACATTCACCTTCTTCTGGTAAAGCCAATAATTTTATGGATTCGTCCTCCTCTCTTGGTTCTTCTTGGGTGAAATTGACTATCCTATCCCTGCCTTTGTCCTCAGTCCATTTAGGACACCTATATGATTGATGACCCCCTTCATTACATTTAAAGCATCTTCCTGTAAACACTCCATTGTTTCTTCCTCCACTTCTTCCTCCTCTATATCCTCCTCTTGTCTCTGATGTGTATGACTTATCCTTGTCTCTATCACTACTCTTCTAAAAATTAGTAGTACCTCTACCACCTCTTCCTCTCATAGAAGGTCGTCCTCTTGCACTACTTTGTCTCTCTTGCTTTCTCTTTATCTTCTCCTCAGCCTTTATGGCCAATTTATAACACTCCTCAACTGATCTAGGGGTAGCAAGACTAAGTTCATCTTGGATATTGAACCTAATTCCCGCCATGTACCTTGCAATCTTCTCTTCAACATCTTCCTCATGACTTACCCTTATGTCCAACTTATGAAATTCTTCAGTGTACTTCTACACATCCATGTCTTTTTTCTTGAGCCCCTACAACTTCTTGTATAGTTGCACCCTATAATCATTGGGCGAAATTTTTTCCTTCATCTCATCCATCATAGAATACCAAGATGTGATCTTGGGTTTGTCATTCTTCCATCTCTCTTCTTGAACACAATCCCACCATAGTAGAGTGTGTCCCTTCAACTTTGACTTTGCAATCTTCAACTTCCGTCCTTCCTCAAAATCCTCACATTCAAAGAAATTCTACATGGCACTGAACCAATATATCAACTCCTCATCATCCATCTTCCCTCCATACGTAGGTAAATCTTCTCTTGCCCTTGTATCTCCATTGTTTATGACTTTTGAAAACCTATCTATCCTTAGATCTTCAGGATCTAATTGCTCTTCCTCTTTGGGTACTTCTTCTTCCTCTCCTTCTTCTATTTCCTCATCCAGTCTGATGCTTTTATCCCTCTTTTTTAATGCTGAGAGTCTCTCCATCATTATTTTCATCATCTTGTCCTTCTCATTGTTCTCCTTCTCCTTTTGTTCCAATCTTGCCTTCAACTTCTTGTTTTCTGCCAATTTATCTTTTACTATCCTTGCCAACTCCATGTTTGTCATCCTTGTGGGAAAATTTTCTTCTCATTCAGACATGGTTGCTAATCTCCTTGACAAGTTGGATCAACTCAAGTTCTTCTCCTTAAAGGATACTTCAACTTGAAGGGCTAACTAAGGATCCAAATCAACAAGGTTCTCAAGACCATACTCACAACCTTTCCAGAAGATCCTTCCTAGGCTCTGATACCACTTTATGTAGAGGTAAGGGTGGTGGATGAATAGCCCAACTATAATCTTACAAGTTTTTGAAGGTTCACTACTATTCCCCAAATCCTCAAATGGTTCAAATGAACTCAAACTTGTCTAGATTTCTCCCTATGAACCAAGATGAAATGAATGATGTCTATAGAATATATTCAAGAGGATTTGATAGGTTTTAAATTTCTTTGCAACGCCCAAGGTACCCAACTCTCTAAACTTCTTCAAATTGTCCAGAGACCTAATAGCCAGTCTAGCAGCCTTGCAATGACCTTCTTAATACCCTAACTCTAAACTTTTCCAAAGCATCAAAGGAAATGATCAATTATTTAGACACCCTCTATCTAGTACTCCAACATATCAAAATAATCACTATTGTTGTTTTGGAGCATATACTACTACTCACACCCCGTGACTCCAAAAGTGCATAAAATGGGCAAATTAACAAAGGAAGTATATGTTTCCTTTACTCCCAAGACTTCAAACTCTAGACAGTCACTTCTTATGTTACAAAAGACACAAATCCAAAAGAAATTAACCCCAAACCCCCTGCAACATCAAAAGCCCCAATTTGGGTGTTCCAAACCCTTGATTCTAGGGATTTTCAGATATCTACCTTCCCAACACTTCCAAGCACAATTGGTGATGGATTTACCTTTTCCTCAACATACTCAATCACTCTGAATCACAAAACACCCCTACTGTTAAGCCCGATCCCCTGTTGCTATAGCATTCCAAGCAATTTCAATGGTTTTCTTCAACCAAAACAGTGGCGATCAGCGTTATCCTTGTTATCTTCTATTCACATTATTAGATTGTATAATATATGTTAAATTATCATCATCCCATGAATTCAAGGATTTAGGAATTTATGGGATGAACATTTGTTATAAAGAAATCAAAATTTCTATAAGAAAATGCAACTATGACTGTCAAAACAAGAAAAGCGTGCAGAACAATGATATAAAATGTCCCTTATGGAATTCATGGTGCATCAAATTACTATATTAGGCATCTCCTAATGAATTTGAACTTTTTTCAATCAAAACATTCAACAAACACTGCCAATGGATCCAAGAATTTGCAGAAAAAATTGAATTTTATTGATTCACTGTGTTCTGTTCGTACATTCCAAATCTCTCCTTTTTGTACAATGACTTCCTCCTTTAATATTTATCCTTCCTATAACTATATCAACCAAATTTGGTTGTTTTTTGATTAATTTAAGGTCTAATATGCTTAAAAGCCCATTTCCCTCTAAAAAGAGCACCTAGCTATTACATTCCAAATTTTGAATTTTTAAACTTTGAAAATAACTTAAAACTAATTAAAACTTGTAAATTAAAAAATCCTAAGGTCTTTAAAAACCTTGGAGACTTATTCTAAGCACTCCTAACCCCTAATCAATCCCTTGACTCCCTTGGACACTATTGGTCCACTTACAAGCAATTTGGGCCTTTAGGCCATTAACACAATCTTTACATTGAAATGCCATTTCATGACATTAAAAAGCATTATAGGCTCTAATATCTTGTAATTGATATTCATAGAATCTTTATCCATCTTCTTTTCCCTCTAATCCTCATTGAATGTATTCAAAGTCTTCATAGTTGTATTGAATGTCCTTGTGCCCCTGCACCAGAGTAAACATCCTTTGAAGTATACTCACCATTTGTTTGGTTAACACCCATACCACTGTTTCCTTATCCAATCTAGGAGTGATTTTTCTATCTTTAAAGGTATCCTTTAGCCTAGTGAGAAACTCCTTTGGAACCTGACAGCCTTCTAGGGATTTCCATTATGATCCCAGAGTAGGGTTGTTACTAGGAAAGTCCAAATAGTCCTTTAATACATAGATACATATACTATTGGGTAAAAGCACAAAGTTGTGTCACATTTCAGGACCACTTATCAGCACAGCTAAATTTGTGTATTTTTAACTAAAAAATAATTTTCGTCAAACATATGGTCTAGCTAGATTCATTCTAGCTAAGTTAGATAAGTGGTTAAACTTTTCCAATTGGAAATGTCTATTAAATGCATGTTTTATACCAATTGGGGTCCAATTACCAAAGAAATAAAGTTATTTCAGAAAAGTGATGTTTCAATAACGCCTACTCTTTTTAATGATATTTTTAAAAATTATTAAAAATACCCTTTTGTAGAGCTCAAAGTCAAGATTATTGTCATATAAATTTTATAGTATTTTTATTAGATATAATATATTATAATTTCAAAATACAACAAGTATGTATTTTAACATTCGAGAAGATGTTGCTTTAGATAAATAAAAAAAATAGCAAATCATATCAAAAAAATTTAAAATTTATATTTAACACTATAGGAGAGAGTCCTCTTCAAGAATGTGTAATTTTTTTCTGAATGGTGTTGATTTGATAGGGGAAATTTGGTGGGAGATGAAAACTATCGATTCAGATAAGTTTACCTTTGAGTAGTTATAACGAAGAAAATATACATTGGAAACCATTCTTTATTCTTTTCTACACTAGCTACACATTTTATCTATAACATATTTTGAATCAAAGGAAAAATAGATTATTGGCATATACTTGTTTGGTGGGAACTAGACCCCAGGTTTTTAGCAGTTTTCAACAATTGAAAAATGGACATCAAAAATTAAAAAACTATGTCAATTATTGTTCAAAAAATAATTAAAAAATTATAGGCATAAACTTCATCCAGTTTTACATATTTCATTAGTTTACATCATCCTCAAATTCTAAGCACAAAAGCCACTTTTATGTCGTTAAAGTTGATTGCATGTTGTGGACCTTTTCCTTTATAAAAGTGTGACACAGGTTTTTACTTTTACCCTATTCTTAAGAGTGTTGATCGTAGAGTCATTTTCTATAATAGTTCTAAGAGATTGGTAGCCCCCCGCCAAGAATCTTCCCAAAAAAGAGCATTGCTCCTATTACTTATATCCCAGGAAAGCCCATCCAAAACAACTTTCCCAGGCATTCTTTGATAAAGTTCCAGACTCTAGAACCATTGGGGGGAGACACATGCCTAAAGATACTTAAGGGATCATCCTCATTTAGATACTTATGTCTTAATATTTTAACCCATTTGAGATCTAGGGCCTTGTACATTTTATATACTAATTTAGCTCCTAAAGCCATGCTCTTAAGCTTAATCTCTTTGAGGCTTATACACCCTTCATCAATAGGTTTACAGATCTGGTCCCAAGTGACAAGTGCCAACTTAGCCTTCTCATTCACTCCCTACCAAAAGAAATTTCTCAATTTCTTTGACAATTTATTCTTGATTCCTATCGGAAGGCTATAATAGGTCATTGATATATATAGGAATAGTAGAAAGGACTGATTTTATCATGGTAACCTTACCTGCCATGGATAACCATTTCCCTTTCCAAGACTCAACCTTTTTATCCAGGTTGGTGAGTACCTTATCCCACAGATATGATGTCTTGTTATCTTTTCCTAGCGGAAGACCAAGGTATTTACATGGTAGGTCCCCTTTGTTAAAGTCAAGGATCATACAAATCAAGTTTTCAGTGGTTTCATATGTGTTGAAGAAAAATATCTCTGATTTCTCCTTGTTAATGAAATGATCGGAGGCCACCGAGTATGAATCCAAGATTAATTTCACCACTCTAGCTTCATTAACACTAGCTTCTCCATATAAAATCATATCATCAACAAATTGTTGGTGAGTAGTTGGGTCTACACCACTAGTAATCTTAATCCCTTTCAGCTCCCCCTTCTTCTAGCATTGGTCAAGGATCATCCCAAAGCCTCTACGATAATGATAAAGAGAAAGGGGGATAACAGACCACCTTGATGGAGGCCCCTAGAAATGCTTAAGAAACATTCTAGGGACCCATTTACTAAAACACAAATCTTAGGACACGATATACATTCAAAGACTAAATTGATCCATTACTTTGAGAACCCAAAAGCCTCTGTGCATTTGCACAAGAATCTCCAATCAACTTTATCATAGGATTTTATAATGTCTAGTTTAATAAGCATACTAGGTTCATTGTGAAGACATATTTTTTCCATTAGTATGAAAGGAAAAATAATTTTGAACCATCGGTAACACCAACACCAAAAGTTAGAGTTTAGAGAAAATACGACAGACAAGTTTACAAGGAAATCCGATGACATAGTGCAACCCAAAAATGTTAAAAGGGAACCCTACAGAGGAACCTGACAAGCAGAGTACAATGTAACCAGACAGAACAGATGAAAGAGGAACCTGACAGACCAAAGAGACACCTGAGCACTAGTCTACCGAGAGACATTTAGAATTATGAGAAATGTGGATCTTACTTCCACATTAGATAAAACACTTGTATTTTATATTTATCTTTTCTATTAGCTTTAAATCCATTTCTTGAGGGACAAGTAATATAATTGTAATTGTTGTAATTAGTCTAACTAATTGAAAACATGAAAACTAGGAGATCAAGGTCAACTTGTAAACCTTCGATCATAGAGTTATCATTGTAATATGTGAAACTCACTTAAGTGAAAATCATTGTATAAATAAATATGTAATCTATCAGAACACATGTGTTTGATGATGATTGTAGCCAAGGAGCACATCTATGGATCAGACTAAGAGTTTTATGTAGAAGAACAACCAAGGATGAAATAAGTTATCAAGAACAAGAACCAAGGATACCGAGAAGAACAAAGGTATTGATCAATCACAATAGGTGATAAATATACATGCAATCTTTATTGGATCTATAATCAACAATTGTAGATTGCACATACTCAGGTCATTGAATATTTTTGACTACATTCTAACAAGTGTAGAAAATAGAAGAAATCCTTGAGAAAGGTGGATTTAACAATCCTTTATAAATCTGTTAACCGAATGCACACTAAAAAGTGTTGCTAAAGCTCTTAATAGAGTAGACCTTAACGAATCTCTGCATAATACTCCTAACAGGGTAGATCATCAAAAGTGATCAAAATTGTAAGCCTTAACTGACCCATTCCATTTTGCAGATAGTGAAGCTTTGTGGGTTTCATCCCCACCGTAGTTTTACCTTCTAACATGGTTTTTCTGCATTACCAAATCTTGTGTCATGTGTCTATACATTTCATGAATGTTTCTATGAATGTTTACATGCTTATTGAGTTAATGAATTGATATAACATACACAAAGATAGAATAACATATATGGTTGGTAATACAATTGATTACAAAAATGATTAAGGTTAAGTGATAAAATTTTTGAGGGTACTGATTCACCCCTCCCCTCTTAGTACACCATTCCATTATGTCCAACAATTGGTATCAAAGCTAGATCTCTTATTTGGAAAAGTTTAAAGATTGAAGAGAAAAGATCATACAATGGAAAGGTACAAGCTAGACAAGAGTATTGAAAATCAAAAGTTAGAGATACAGATCTTCTATGAGCAATATAAAGAAGCTAGAATCAAGATGAGATAGTTGCTGGATGCAAGAAGATTATGACATCTTGTTGTAATGAAACAGACTATCATGAAGAAGAGATACCTGATTTATTTGAGTCTTTAGGATCTACATCAAGCAAAGCATCAAACACATATGGAGAAAGCATCACAAGCCTAAATGAAATCAATCAACATCTGGCTGGACAAGTGAAATCACTGCAAATCAGTCTAGAGACACAAATGGTAAGAATGATTAAAGTTATGAATAATGCAAGATAAGTTGAGCAAGAGAGAACACTAGCAATTGATGACAGGAGGAAGATTACTGAAAAGCTACAAGAGAAAGAGTCAGAAATACAAAGACTTACAAAACATCATCATGAGATCACCGATCAAATTATTCTTATGAGTCAGGAGGCAAACAGAATGAACATAAAACTAAATAGAAAGCTGGAATCTATTGGTTTGATAAGAGAAGAAAATGAAAGACTGAAACATGAAGTGAGAATTCAGCAACAACACAATGACATGATCAAGAGAGCTGAAGAGAGCACCAAAAGGATGGATGATTTTCTAGATGGGCAAAGAAGAGTCAACAACAATACTAGACTAGGGTATACTGAGAATGGAGAATCACCATACCAAGTTGATCCAAAAAATGTCTACACAAATCAAAGACCAAGAAAGCAGTCATGCAATCACTATGGAAAACCAGGCCACACATCAAATGTTTGCAGAAGAAAAATAAAAGATATTCCTAAATCCACACCTTCATTCATAGGAAATTGTTATAAATGTAACAAGAAAGGACATAAAGCGTATGAATGTAAATATGAGTTGAAAAAACCAAAGAAGGAAGCCTACATGGAAAAATACTGTCCTACTTGCAAAATGCATGGGCACACATCTCTTGAATGTTGGAAGAAGAAAAGGAAAGCATGGAAGCCTAAAGAGAATGAAATTGCCTAGCAACATAAAAGAGTTGGTAAATCATATGTTTGGGATTACAATACATGGGAAAAATACACAACATGTAGAATATTTGGACACATAGATGCAAACTACATGAGAAAATGGATGAGAAAGTCTAGGAGTTGGACTAACCCTAGAATGACATGATTACACTGTCATAAAGTTGGTCATCTAAGAAAGGACTATAGAGACCAAGTGACAGAGACCAACACCTTTTCCAATGGCAACACCATTGAAGACATCAGGAAGATGAGAAACAAAATGTGGAGGAAAGCTACAAACATTGATGATGTTGGACCAAGAAATGAAAATGGTGACACCTTATCCAATGGATCTGGTGACATCACCACCCCCACCTAAGATGAACAAGTAAGTATGGAATTGCACTATACTAAGTTATACTTCACATCAATTCCATTATACATAGTTAAAATGCCAAACTAGCATGATTAAAGATGCACTATGGTATCACTTGTTATGATTTTGTGAATACAATCTCGTCGGTCAATGCATACCAAAAAGCATCGGTTAACATACAAAAGCTAAGTTGTCAAAAGCATACCAAGAATCATTGGTGTACATGTGAAAACCAATTTAATCAAAGTACTCTGAGACTCATTGGTAATCAAGTAAAAAGCATTGTTGTCTTCGCCAGATACCGAGATCCATTGGTAAACATATGAAAAGTTGAATGAGTTGACACTTGCCCCTAGCATCGCATTTTCACCAAAAATTTTTTTGTGTGTAAACCGAGAAACTCCGTCTTCGATACCTGACAAGTGGGTTTTCACCATCTATAAATATGGTGACAAAAGAGCTCATTATTCACCAATGATTTAGAGTGAAGAAGAGCAGCAGAGCAAAACCAAAGCAACCAGATTGTAGAGCACTCCAAGAAGATTCTTGACATTCAGATTTTGAACATCAGTAGCTACAGAAGGTTAAAGTAAGTAAAAAAGATCACCAAAATCACTGTTTTATTTTACGGGAAAAGTCCTAAATTCACATAAATGATGGCAACCACTTCCTGTTTAACCAAGATCAAGAATGCTAAGGAGAAGAAGGTGAATCTGATAAACAAATCCACTTGTGAAGAACCAAAGTATAAAATCTGTCCAGAGGTTTCTTTGCAACTCGACGATGCTGGTGCGTTCTCCAGAATTCTACCTAGGATTTTATTTATTGAAGATGTCTGTTCCTACATACATTGCAAGATCGTCGAGATAGGAGATCTTGAAGTTGATCAAGCTTACAAGAAGCTTTGGACAAGAGAAATCATTAAGGAGGAACACGAACATATCAAGGTCAAAGGGATGACCTGTGCCCTAATGTTCTCGAGGGAGTTTAAGATCGAATGGATTTGGGTAGTGCTAAGCAGAGTGCACAACTGAAAGATGTGGCTAGATGAGCCAAAACTGATCACCAAAGATGTGACACATGCTATGATCGGTTATCCTATAAATGACAAAGCAAAAGCACTTAAACATCCTCCTCAACCCAAAATTGAAAATATGACATGAGTAGTATGGGATAACAGAGGATTGAAGGTTAACAAAATCATCGATCCAGAACTCAATTTTGGTGCATGTGTGCTAGGATATAAGATATACCAATCCAACAGGATAAACAACATAGCATGTGGAGCAGTTGACACTGCTCATAAGATTGTAAAGAAAGGTCTGCAATTGGATCTATCTGAGCTTCTACTGAAGCAGTTAGATGAGAACATGGGGACAATCAAGTCAACAAAGTCAAATTCATGTAAGTTAAGATCACTTTTAATGTGTACATTTTTCAACTTTCAGAACTTCTTTCCATCCATAAGAAATTTCAATTGGGATACTTCCCGACTAGTGCCCATACAAATCAGTGAATTCATCAAGTCACTAGGTGACAACATTGTATTAGTTATGGATGATACTTCACTAGATTTAAGGAAAGAAAGCAAAAAAGAATGAGGATTCCAAAAAAATTGGTGGAAAAGTATAAAACTCATATATGTTTTATGGTGGACACTGATTACACCTATATCAAACCAGCTATACCAAGGAAAACATGGTTGGCACCACTTGACTATGAGGTCAACATGGATCAAGCCACCAATGCTATTGAAGCATTGATTAATGAACCATTGGACAAGTCACAACCTAGGTTTGGAACCTATGAAGAAGCCAAGGAAAGAATTAAAACAGGCTTAGTTGTGAAAAAGATTGACGGGAAGAAGGACAAAATGGTCAAGACAATAAAGAAAAAGTTATCAGTAAATGATGAGGAGTCTGAACAAAAGGATGACACCGAAGGACAGAAATCCGTCAAAGAAACTTTGAGTGACTCTGAATCCATAGAGTCCGATGCACCACCACCACCACCAGCAAAGAAGCCTAGGACTACTTCTGCATCTAGGTCTAGAAGTCAGACAAAAAAGGATGCAAGTCCTTCACCGATCAAGAAAGGACAAGTAAGGACATACAAAAGGAAGCCTCAAATAGGGTAAAAGGTACCAACAAAAAGAAGAAAGTTCCTTAGAACTAAGGAATACTACACTGAATAGGATGAACAACATGTTAAGAATAAGTTCCCTACCACCATTGATGAGGTGTGTGCATCAATTATTAAGTTAGGTTCAATAACTGACCCCAAGATTAGAAAATGGCTAACTCTAGACCTCGAGGACCAGGATAAGTTAGAAGAAGCAATCATTACAAAAATGTGTGTATTCAAATATGTACCAATACAACTTGAAGATAAGATGCCACAAGAAATTATGAATAGATTTTCGGCAAGGTGGACATATGCACTAAAGGAAGAGAAACAAATAAGGGAAAGAGCCCTAGTTTCAGTTATTCCACCTGAATCTAAGATGGAAGAGATTGAAGAAATGATGAAGCAACATTCCAAAAGGTTCTCACTAAAATTAAGAGCCTACAAAGTGCTACAAGGACATCTAATAGAGCTTGACAGAAAAAGTGAGGATGAATGGAGAAAGATACTTGATGTACCTAAAAAGGACACAAGCCCTGAGACACAATTATCTCTCACCGATAAGCCACACAATGAAGAATATTTGGCTAAACCAAGCTCCAAACATATTCTTATAACTGATGGTTAGGATGTTAATGAAGAAGCATTGAACACAAAAGATAACAAGGATATGGACACTACAAATGAAACATGGCCTGATAATACTATCATTGACATTATCAGAGAAGATCCTATAGATGAGATAAATAAAGATGAAGATGTCAATGGTGCCCCAAACCAAACTCAGGAACATGACACAACAGCAGGCACTGTTCAAGTAGATACACTGGGACAAATACCACTATTGATACAAGCTATCAATATTATCTTGGAGAAGGAGAAATCACCTGACAAGGATGCAAGCATACCTGAGGAAAAGGGTGAGGAGATACAGAAAGACACACCCGATGAACAAAATAAAGATGGAGAAAAAAATACAATAGATGGAGAACAAAAGGAAACTGATGGAGGAAAAAAAGAAAACAAAGGTGAAGAAGAAAAGAAGAAAGATGATACAACTCCTAAGGATACCGAAGGAGATGCTACAGATAAGGATAAGGTTGATGTGGAGATGTCCACTCCCAACTGACAGGTAGAGACTGAGTAGCAGGATACAAGTTCACATACACCAAAGCCTTCACCAAGAACATCAGACCAAGCAAAGGAACTTGCTATGGTACTGCATACAGGTCCCTCCACAACACTTTCCAAGAAGAAGAAGAACAAGAATCCAGTTACAATGGAAGAGATAATTGAGATACCAACCTGTGATTTGAGAACATTGGATCCAGAGACACTAAAAATCTATGCAGAACTTTGCAGAAGAAAATCTATCCAGGATAAGATGAAGAAGGAAACAAAAGACACTTAGGTACTAGAGACAACAAGGGATGTTCTTCAATAGATAGTACCAGACATAGAAATTGATCAAAATGCATCAATCATTGATAAAATAGCCATTCTTACCGACGCAATCCAGTCACATAATGTGGATGCAAAAAAGGCAATTGAAGAGTGAGTAGAGAAAAAGTATCAACATAAATTGACCAAGAAAATCAGCCAAGAAGTGGTAGAGAACAAGGTGAAGCTGTCTGAACAAGTAAGTGAGTTAGGACCTATCATTTCAGAAGCAAAAACCTTAGTCCAAAAGATAAGAACTTTAGAGAAATTCACTAAGGAGGATAGTGAAAAAATTGCACAAGTAGATGCAGATCTAAATTCTAGTGCTCAAAGTATCTCAACAACAGACAATGCGATACAATTTCATTATGCAAAGGTAAAGGAAACTAATAAGTTGAGACTTCAAATCCAAGAGGCAGAATCAAAGTTTAGGGATGAGGTAAACGAGCTACAGGCTCTACTCTTACTGAATCTGACACTACTGCAACAACACATAACAATGGCAAGGAAATTGATAGCCACCCCAGAGATGTCTATCAGTTACAACATATATGATATGCATGCCAGGATCACATTAGAGAAAATTGCTCTACATCACCTTCAAGAGAAATGGGAGAAGATGATGGAGGACATGAACAACTCTCACTCCCACATTTTTGACAAGTTGTAAGTGATTACACCTTTGCCCTTACTATCAAAAAAGGGGGAAAATGATATGTATAGGAGGAAATTGATAGGGTACAAAGGGGAAATGATATGTATAAAGGAGATGATAAGTGTATATACATATACTATACCGACATATACATAGGGGAGTCATAAATGACAAGGTAAATACATGGTGTACATTACTAAACATTTTAGTATTTGCACATATCAATTTTTGATACTAATGTCAAAGGGGGAGATTGAAGACATATTTTTTCCATTAGTATAAAAGGAAAAATAGTTTTGAACCGTCGGTAACACCAACACCGAAAGTTAGAGTTTAGAGAAAACTTGACAGACAAGTTTACAAGGAAACTCGACGACACAGTGCAACCCAAAAATGTAACAAGGGAACTCAATAGAGAAAACCCAACAGGGGAACCCGAAAAGCAGAGTATAGTGCAACCTGACAGAATAGATGAAAGAGGAACTCGACCGACCAAAGAGAAACTCGAGCACCCGTCTACCGAGAGATAGTTAGAATTCCAAAAAATGTGGATCTGACTTCCACGTCAGATAAAACACTTGTGTTTTATATTTAAGTTTTCTATTAGCTTTAAATCCATTTCTTGAGGGACAAGAAATATAATTGTAATTGTTTTAATCAGTCTAACTGATTGAAAACATGCAAACTAGGAGATCAAGGTCAAGTTGTAAACCTTCGATCATAGAGTTATCATTGTAATACGCGAAACTCACTTAGGTCAAAATCATTGTATAAATAGATATGTAATCTATCAGAACACATGTGTGTGATGATGATTGTAGCCTAGGAGCACATCTATGGATTAGACTAAGAGTTTTATGTAGAAGAACAACCAAGGATGAATCAGTTATCAAGAACAAGAACCAAGGGTACCGAGTAGAACAGAGGTATTGACCAATCATAATAGGTGATAAATATACATGTAATCTTTATTGGATCTATAATCAACAGTTGTACATTACACATACTCAGGTCATTGAATATTTTTGACTACATTCTATCAAGTGTAGCAAATAGAAGAAATCCTTGAGAAAGGTGGATTTAACAATCCTTTGTAAATATCTTAACCAAGTGCACAATAAAAAGTGTTGCTAAAGCTCTTAACAGAGTAGACATTAACCAATCTCTACATAATACTCCTAACAGGGTAGATCATCATAAGTGATCAAAATTGTAAGCCTTAACCGACCCCTTCCATTCTGCAGATAGTGAAGCTTTGTGGGTTTCATTCCCATCGCAGTTTTTACCTTCCAACAAGGGTTTTCTGTGTTACCAAATCTTGTGTCATGTGTCTATACATTTCATGAATGTTTCTATGAATGTTTACATGCTTATTGAGTTAATGAATTGATATAACATACACAAAGATAGAATAACATATAAGGTTGGTAATACAATTGGTTACAAAAAGGATTAATGTTAAGTGATAAAAGTTTTGAGGGTACTGATATACCCCTCCCCTCTCAGTACACCATTCCATTATTTCCAACACATTGTTGTGTTGGACCGAGTGGATGACCTCCTGGGAAATGATAACCCCAATCAAGATTGATCTCCTAGGGACAAATCTTGTTTGTTCATCCACGATTAGGTTCAAGAGCATATTTTCACCCTATTGGCCAAAGTTTTAGTGAGGAGTTTGTAAATAGTGTTGCACGCCGATATTGGTCTAAAGTCTTCAAAGTTTCCAATTGTTTCCTTCTTGGGAATTAACAAAAAAAATGTGTTGTTCATTTATTTAAGTATTTGTCCCAAGTTTTTGATGCTTTCAAGGACCTCGGTCACCTAAAAAGGCCCAAACTTTTTAATAAAAGAGGGCATGAAACCTATTTGGGCTCGGGGTCTTGTCAGGATTCATATTTTTGAGGGAGGTTTCAACCTCCTTTTTATTGAATCTTGCATTTAACATTTTATTTTGGGCTCTCATGATAATACATGGAATGTTTTCTAAAATGTTCTTCTGGTCTTGCAGTAAGCTACCTTCCTTATTGTTTAGGATATCCTCAAAATAAATCACTGCTTCCTTGGCTATACTCTCTGGGTCATCCAAGATTACCCCATTGGTTTTGGTGATTTTTGTAATCTTACGAATATTCCTTCTAGCCTTTGTACTATTGTGGAAGAACTTAGTGTTCTTATCTCCTTCCGCCAGCCATGTTTCACTGGATTTTTATCGCCAAAAGATCTCCTCTTGCATAAGTAATGTTTTATCCTTTTGGTAGGATTCTTGATCTATTCCTTCAATCACCACTTCCTCATTAAGTTCTCAGATTTCCTTCTTTAGAACCTCCTTGGATTCAAATATATTCTCAAAGTCATCTTTATTCCATTGAATCAGTTTCTTCTTAATAGATTTAAATTTTGACATGAAGATATAGGCCTTGGATCCCTCAAAATGAGCATCCTTCCACCAACCCTCTACAATCCCTAGAAAATTCTCACCCCTATGCCACATCTTCTCAAACTTGAAGGGACATCTTTTCAACTGTCATCCTTCCTCAAATGACAGTTGGACATGGAAGTCGTCAGATCCTCAGGTAGGAAGGATATGTGATTTAAAACTGAAATCAAAATCTCCCAAATTACATTTGTAGAAGAATCTATCCAATTTTTCTGCCACATGAATAGGCCCCATCCTCCTATTAGTCCATGTGAAGACCCTATTTTCTAATATGATTTCTATAAGGTCATTTTGATGGGCACACTCTCTGAATTATATAGTAGTTTGGGATTCCCCTGTAATTCCCCTGAATTTTTCTTTCAAACCTAGGATTGCATTAAAATCCCCACCAATGAATATGTCTTTATTGGGAAGGGAATCTAAGAGAATATTTAGCGCTGCCCAAACATCTCTTTTTTCATGAAGAAATTTTGGGCCATAGAAATTAATAATAATAAAGCTAAGTTTACTTCTAATGCTACAAACCTGCCACACAACCAATGCCTATTACTATTGATTTTATTAAATGGATTATCTCTAGGATTCTATATTATATCCAAACCCCTAGAAGCCCATTTAGATGGAACCCCCTCTGTTTAACATAAAACTAACTTCCTACTATAACCTGCTAACTTCTCAACTCCTAGCTTAGCTTCCTGAATTAATATAATATTTTCTTCGAAGGTAGAAGTACAATGCTTCACAATGCATTATTTGTTAGGGGCATTTAAGCCCCTAACATTCCAAGTTACAACCTTCATAGTGCCATGGGAAGGATCTTCCCCTTCCCAGCATATAGATGTGACATGATCTTTGATTGGCCAACAACCTCCCCTTCCTTACTTCTTAGTTCATGAGTAGATTTCCTGCCTCTTTTTTTGGCTAACCTCGCACATATGGTGATGATCTACCATGTTAGTTCTTATATATTCCATGATTTTTTGATCTCTCTATCTTACCTTAACCTATACTTGTTTCCTTCTCCCCTTCGTTCTCTACATCATTCATCAAATCCAAAACCTTCTCAATCAAATTCCATTTTGCTAACCATGTTTTCTCATGTCATTATAGCATGTGGCTAAGTCTAATCCCAAGAAATCATTAATATCTTCTAGCTCTACCTCCTTATCCTTAATAATCCTATGAGCCTTCTGAGAGCAGTACTTATATTTTTGATTATCTCTCACTACTCCAAACTCAACCTAATAATAAAAACACACCCCATACCTTCCACCTTCCTCTATGTTACTTAATTATTTAACCATAATATCTCTAACATCTCCAGTCTAACCTTTAATCACTACCAAGAAATCTTAATATTGTTCAATACTTAAATGTCATATTCCTCATGAGCATAAACGACATCCTCCACATTGGATTTTAAGGTAAACCCCATTCTCTCCATTTCACTGGTTGTGGGAATATCAAATTCAAGAGGGATGTTCAGGTGATCCTGTGCTAGTTGGGAGATGAATTTCTCCGTATTGGGGGCAGATACGATATTTAACCTATGATCGTCCATGTTAACTCCTTCTATGTCTTCCAAAATCTCACCTTCTTCCACATATTTTTGGGGTGTTTTGTTAATAGGTGATTTTAATCTACTGAGGTTAAATCTGCATGCTCTGGGGTCTTTACATGATCAGATTTATACTTATTATCTCTAGTTGGTTGTGAGATAGTATACCCTAGTAAAAATTTATATTTTTCTTGCTAAGGACCTCTGACCCTTTAATCTCCTTGGAAAAGAATGAAGGTGTAATGCTCCATATACCTATATTAGTTATGATATCTATCAGATATAGGGTTCCAATGTCTTTCTTTAGTCGCAAGAAAACTTTGACTTCATTAAAAATGCCGTCTGATAAGATTCCAGTACAACCTATGAAGGTGCCCCAAATCAAACCTAATTTGTCTATAACCGCAGGTAGTCTAAAATCTACAGGAACCCAACCTAAATTAACCCATATTTAACTATAATAGAACTCAAAAGAAAAGGGGTTGAAAAGTGGAGACCATTCCATAAAATGTAAACATAAACCTTGAAGAAATGGACATCACCGTACATAATATTTTTCCTAAGGGTTTCATTGTTACAGAGGATAAAAGACATATACTTACCTGCTATGGAATTTTTTTTCCCACCATGCCCTCATATTTTCAAAATTCATGGTTTTTCCAGTCCAACTTACCAGAAAGCCTCAACATTTTTATTCACCCCACACTAGTTTGATAATGCCCTATCCATAATATGCTTTCATCCTTCGAGCCCTTTTCTAGTTACCGATAGAGACTTGAAGGGTTTATCCATTTAACCACAAGGGATTTTATTCTCACGATATGCAATTTCCTTATGGAATCGAGGATTCTAGCGATTTCATTTTGGCCACGGTGGTTCAAATTTTCCAACAATTTTTCTATCATATATTTTTTTTTATCCTGGGCAGCGTACGATCTTAGGGATTTCTTTTCCTTCCTGCTTCTTACAATTTTCCATCTGTCCTTATAAATAAGAACAGTGCTAGGGTTTTTCTTCCCTCCCTTCCAAGAATTGGTGCCTCTTGTTGTGTTTAGCCAATTTCCTTGGTGCTGAAACCTACCTTTGGTCGAGGAGGGCTTTGGAGCCCTAGCATCTTGCCCTTTGTTATTTCAAATTTCTATTGGAGGTATCAAGCCTTGAAGTGCAACAAAGTTTTTGACATTGCTTTGGATCCCCAACAAAGAGGATGGGGCATAGTATTTAGTCTTGCAGAAAAATATCGATTGCTCGAACCTCTGGGAGTTCACAAAGTTTTGCAAAGCTATTGTTTTGATAATTGAACGACCCATCCTTATATAATTCATCTTTATCTATAAAAGCTATTTTCACATTTTCTTTACAATTTATCACATTTTTCATACAACTGACCTATTCACTAGATAATATTAACTCATTTGTTGATGTGCCTTCCAATGACCAATTAATATCAATATTTTGCACCTTTCCTTTGTAGTTCTTGTCAATTTTTTTTTAGGATATATAACAATATTTTTAACCTCTTCTATTTTCTTATTCCTACCATTCATGCTCATTATTTGTAGTACTTGAAACATGTCTTCTTGGTAATTGTGAGTCATAAATATATTCTTCTAAACACAATTTTTAGCAGATTTTTTTGCCTTTTCCTTTTGAATTTTTTTTAGTCTGAGATTCATTTAAACTAGCATCTATATTTCCCTCCCCATTGGAAATAATAAAATTTTCCTTATTTTTGGATACTAAAATGGGTGGATTTGGAGTAGGAGTCTAATCATGCAAACTGGTGATCGAACTTATTCCCGTTCCACTTTCATTATGGGGGTTTGACACTTGATTCAACTTCAAGCCAATGATGGTAGGAAAGAGTTAAATAAAAATTGGTTTGGGAAGATACACCCCCTTATTGAATTGAATTGAATTGATGATTTGGTTTGGTTAAGACTATGAAAATTAGCAGTGATTAGCGTAAACAAAGAGTTATAAGTATGATAGATCAATATCGAATATAGTCTTAAAAAGAAGATTTAGAGAAGTATCTTTCATTGAAGTTTGAGCTCAAAATGGTAGGAATAGTTCACTTAGCACCATCATCCTAGTAGACTCAAAATGATATCATCTAAAGATTTATAACTAGAACATCACTATGTTGCATCCCCTAACATATATCCAAAAAAGTGTTAGACTAAATCAATAAGTGTGGACTATATGCACAATACAGAAGCATCACAGTCCTTATTTAGATTCAAAATCTTCTTGTCTCAATCCTCCTTTTTATCTACAACACTTCACCCCATGCCTTCAAAACTACATACAAGAGAGGAAAAATGGTGTTTGTGTTATATAGGTATTCGCCTCAGCCAAGCGTTGGGAGGATTTAATCTTCCAAAAAAGGTGATGACAAAGATATCTGAAGTACAATGATGAACATCACAAGATTATACCTTAGGCTTAATGATGTTGATGAATGCTAATTCAATCTCTTGACAATATCTCCAAGTATTGATGCTACAACATGATACCTATAAAAAGATCAATCATAAAAACTCCTTGATATGAAGAATATTGCAACTCGTTGCTCCTCAATGTTTAAATCTGAATTAATTTTCCCTCGATGCTTTCGGTATAATTATTCTTGAATATGTAGTATGAAAGTGAATGAGGAGAGGATGCTCTCATATAGGGTTTCCATGGTATTTGATATATTTGGTTGACCTTTCAATGGTCACATTTAAATATCAAGATCAAATTACAAATTACAAGAATCAACATGCCACCATAGTCAAATTTGGTCCCAATTTAGAGGGACTAAGGGACTTTGTACCATATCCCACTAGGACCATAGTGCCTAGAATCCTGTCCCATCAGGACCATGGCACTCAACACGTTGGTCCATATTGAATGGGATAAAAATAGGCTTGGAAAGATAAATGAGGAGACACACTAGGGAAAGGGCACAAAAAGGAGTGTGAAATTATATAAAGGGGTTACAATTTGCGACACTACAAATATTGTTTCCTTTTTATCCTTGTGTGATTTATTCCTCACAATGAATATTGATCTTCCAAATTTGGAACAAAAAATAATTGCTTTCCATGTTGAGATTTAGGTAAAGTTCTTCCTAAAATTGATTTGAGTGTTTAATAATCTAATTCCTCATTTAAATCCCAACATGCTTGCTATATAAATCTAGAAAAGAGCTCTAGATCCCTCTTGATCACCTTTTGAAAACAACTCAAATATTTTAAAATAGGAAATGACAAGAATTAGTATCTATAGTAACTGACTCAATTTGTTCATGACAAACCAAAATAAGATCAAAATAGAACTGAGTGGGTGACATATTTACAACACATTTAATAGCTAGAAGATTTTTTGAGATTTCATATTACTAGATTGCAACACTTCAACAAGAATAGGGAAAGTTAAGTGACCAAAAAAATGAAAGCCAAATGAGTAAAAACCAGACTGTATGCAAGTGGAAGAAGACTAGGTTTACTAACAAAGAAAGGATAATATATGAGCATGAGATAGGTTTAGGGGGTAAACCCCACACAATATAGCTTATTGGCTAAAAATGTAAACCAAGCAGTTGACGATTACATAAATATCTTTAATTTCAAAGCTGGGTGAACCCACAATAGCAGGTTACACTTTTTCGGAGAAAGCAATTCCTCCTGAAGTTTGCAAAGTAAGCAGATTTAGAAATTACTTTTGATAGAAAGTACGGACTTTTGATAGAAAGAACTTTCTATCGAAAGTCCTTGATTAGGGGTAATTTCAGTCAATTACTTTCGATTGAAAGTAGTTTCAATCAAAAGTCTCTGATTAGAGGCAATTTGCAAAGGTTGGCACAAATCTGAAGTTTTCATGGCTTCGGGGCTCAAGCGCAGGGCTCAAATGGAAGAATAAGGAGATGTCCTTTTTCATCACACAAGTACTCTAAACGAGCTTTCTAAAGAATATGGTTTTGACAATTTTTGAATTAATTAGGTCTATGTTTTTTGACATGCATCGAATGTAGGTTTTTTATCGAATATAAACTTTCAAGTTTGACGTTTAATGAAAAATAGTAGAAAAGAGAAAAAAATTTGAAAAATAACAGTGCCCTTCGGATTTGAGTCTATTTTCTATCAAAAACAAAAAAAAAAGAATTTCGATAAATACACCACAAGTTATAAGCTATGCAGTCAAGGTTTGTCAAAATTACGGTTTACTCTACTTCAAACATTCATAAAGTATGCAATAATCATGATAATGTCATCAAACCAATTGCATGCCCTCCGTATGGATGTTACAAAAGCAAATTTGAAAGAAGCGCATTGATATCTATTTTAGATAAGAATTTATGCTCTATGAAGTCAATGTAACTTTTTGAAAATGACATTTTCAGCAACATAGGAGTTTTCGTGGGAGAAAAAAATTCATTCAAATCAATTAAAAAAAAAGAAAAAATATATTTAGAATCTAGACAAAAAATCCTAAAAGACTCTAGTTTATTTAATCTTCTGATTTCAAACAGTTTAACGACAATATGCATCTGAATCTGAAAGTTTTTTTCCAAAATGTAGACTTCAATGTCCGTTTAGGCAAAAAATTGTAACCCATTATTGTGGGATAACCCAACTCATGCATGATTTTTCTTTTGTTTCCATATGTTTTGTCATGCAATGTTAGGTGAAAATTCAGAATTGTGTCATATTTTTATAATGAAAGTGAATAATATAAATTTAATTGATGGTTGGCTGCAAGAAGTTGAGTCCCACTTTTGGGCAAAAAGTGGAAGTGTTTTTCCCATTTTTAAAATTTTCTGTGAATTGACGACAAAATTTGAGGCACTTAGAGATTGAATCTTAGAAAACTTCAATAATAGAAAATGTAGTGCTTCAAGTCTACTTTTCCAATATGTAATTTATTTCAATACCCACATGGTAGAAATTGATTTTTAGTAGGCATGTTTAAAAACCATTTTTTCAAAATGTCTATTTCAGGACCATACCACACACGTGTACGACTACCATATTTTGACCTAAATAAAGGAATTTTTGTGAATCCTTTTGGAAAATGATATCTAAGACACCAAAGGTTGATGAGTAATTTTTTTCTTTTTTTATTGAATATTTTTTTTATTAATCTTAAATGACTGCAAAGTATATTTTCAAAACCTCTGGTGTACGACAACCATAAATTGATGAAAACTTAACATTTTTTCAAAATTATTATTTTTTATCTTCAAGGAAATTCTATCTAGCTTGATGTCATATAATTTATCCTCCATAAAATATAAAATTAAAAATGTTATTACAATTTTGGTGAACCTCACTATTTTAAGTTTAGGTATCACTTTTGATTAATAAATAATGAAAAAAATAGTAAAATTAATCATATCACTAAAAAATTTTCATTTTTGAAATCTATACAGTAAGAAGTCTAATGGGTTTTTGTTTAGTCAAAAAATTCAATCGGGAAGGACTTCAAACAATTAAGGCAAGGTAGAAATATGGAGTTCCAGTACCTTAGCCATTATTTTGTAGGCCCAAAGCATAGGCTTGGTCCCATCAAGCCTACCGTGACCCAAATTCCAATGCAAAGGGTGACTTGTAAATTTAACTTTTAAAAAATGTGTACACGTTTAAAAATGGGCACCCTCTTAAATATAATAAATTGGTGTGTAAAAATGAGTTTCTAGACATAATTTAAAAACATGCACCCATTGTGAAAAAAATGGGCACCTATTTTAAATAATGGGTACTCGTTTTTTGAATTTTTGGATCAGGCGTCCGAGCCTAAAATGGGTGCATGTTTCTAACAACATTTTTTAAGTCCACAAGACTTCCTCCAAGTTGGGACCCAACTTCTTGTACTTTCCCTGATATAGACTTTTGGGTAAAATTGCGTGTGATTTTTTCATTTGACATTTTACTGATCCTTGATGAGGAAGAGTGACACTTATTTCTCCTAAAAGAAACATTTATGCTTTAAATTTTAAATAGTACAAACTAATGAAACACTTAATTTTGATGTAGTTTATATTTTAAGTTTGGAAAAAAAAACATTTAGATGAATATTTTCTTAAAATAAAAAGGTCTTAAAATGAGCTCAATAGGTGTTCACTTTAGATATAAGGTAATTTTAATATTTTCTTTGATTTTTTTTGTACTTAGCTAATTTCATCAAAAAAATAATGAACATTCATTTTTTAGATAAAGTCAATTTTATATAAAATGCAATTTAGTTTCAATAAGCCTCCACTTTATATATCAATTTTTGATAACTCTAAATCCAAATCCATAGGAGTAAGCGTATAAATGGAATAGAATGATTCCATTTCTAAAAAGGAGTGAGCATGAGTGGTTTGGATAGAATTCAGTGATAGTAGAAACTTATTGAAGGACATATAGTGTATCTCTGTTTAGTTTGATACTTTTGTTTCTTATTGCATATTTTGTAATTTTAAATTTGTTAAATATGAATACAAAATCACTTTAGCTTCAACATTTTACTGAGGAAAACAAAGGGTCTCCACTTTATGTCTTAATCATTTATCATAAATAAGACTAACAAATCTTTTAAACATGATTTTCTTCTTTATAGTGCACTATATTTTCCAAAAATTTTAAAACAAATTTTTTAATATCATTTTAAAACTTGTGGTTAGCTCTTCATTTGATTGAACACACACACACAGACACAGAGACAGATATATATATGTGTGTGTGTGTGTGTGTGTGTGTGTGTGTGTGTGTGCACAAATACACATACATATGTACACATACACACACATGTATATATATGTGTGTGTGTGTGGGTCTACCTATCTATCTATATATGTATGTATACATATATATCTATATTCATA
>MU224093.1:220519-231543 GCA_018584345.1 Thuja plicata
AATCTTTTGAGAAGCCCATCTTGATTAAGACTTGAATTAAAAATTTCCAACAGACTCTATCATAGGCTTTCATCATGTCAAGTTTGATCACAAAGTTTGATAAATGATTAGAATCAATTGAGTGTAATACCTCATGAGCCACTAACGCTCCTTCCATTGTTTCTCTACCCGGAACAAAACCTCCTTGCTCCATGGTTATAATGGATGGAATAAGATGCTGCAATCTTAAATAAATAGCCTTGGTAATGATCTTGTATGTCAGGTTACATAATGAAATTGGCCTGAAATCTGCAAAAGTTTTTGGATTTTTGAATTTTGGAAAGAGTGAAATGTTTGTAGTATTAAAGTATTTTAGCATAGTCTTATTTTTTCCTGATTCCTCCACTACATAAAGTAGATCCCATCCAATAATATCCCAACAACTTTGATAAAATAATGCAGAGAAGCCATCCGGTCCTGGGGCTTTATCTGGAGGGAAGGAAAAGACCACCTTTCGAAGCTCTTGGATGGAAAAGGGGGCCATCAACATGGCATTTTCATTCTCTGATACCATGCATGGAATGGCTGCTAGGATGTCATTGACCTGTGCCTCCGTGGGTGAAGGATAAGAAGTAGGAGCAAGTAAATTCTTGAAAAATTTAACCCCTTCTTCCCGAATCTGTTGTGCATTATTAATAAGATTTCCAGTTTGAGTGTCTTCAATTTGAAAAATGGTTGAATGGGCTTTCCTTTGTTTGGCTGATAAATGAAAATATTTTGTGTTTCTATCTCCTTCATGCAACCAAATTTCTCTAGATTTCTGTCTCCAATAGATTTCTTCTTGACTGCACAATTCCTCCCATTCTGTCTGAAGATCTTTCTGCTTAGCATAAGTGACTTTAGTCATACCATTTTGGACAATGTGACTATAAACCTCTTCTAATTGTTTTTTAACTTCTTCTTTTTTTCTAAAGACATTCTTGAACACCTGTTGGTTCCAGATTTTGATATGTCTTTTGACAAATTTCAATTTCATGGCAAATTGATGCATCTTATATCTTGCAATAAGCAGTGCATTAATCCACCATTGTGTTGTTGTATATGTTAATAATTAAATTATATATATTTTTAATATTTTATTTTAATGATATAAATTATGCAAATATTTGTAATGTAGAGGTATATGTAATTTTTGTTTTTATTCAAGGATTGTCTTATTAGGCTAGATACTATTCAATGAGTTTTTCTTAACTAGTTATTAAAAAAAGTTTTTTCAACCAATTACAATTCAGTATTTTTTATTTTTTAAAAACTTTTTAATTTTTTTTAAAGGATACATGTGAAATATTTAAGTTATAAAATGAAGAAAATTATTTTTCTTCACACGTATTGGCTAATAAGTTTGGGGTCTTATACACGAATTTTTGCAATTTTCTTGGACACACTACCCATGTTTAAATAAATTCTATTTCTTTTCACCTTATTGAGTAATTAGAATAAAAAAATAAAAAAATTTATTTAACATATACTTTGTATAATAAATATACAAATAATGTAGATTATTTTAAACATGATAAATGATATTAAATTTAAAAAACCTATAATTTATTTTAAAAATAAGAATTTTAACTTAATAATTTTTTCATATTATTGTCTCATATATTTTTTTTGATCATTAAGGGGCTAAAGCGGAGATTTGTATCAGTATATAAACTGTAAAATGAAAGTAAACATACGAAAGAGTTACTGGTTCATAACCCAATCCTACCAAGAGAATTGTGAACCCAAAACAGAGCATTATACCTAGGCTCAAACCAGAGTAAAGTATAGTAGTAGGTCGAAATTCACTGATAGAATAACCAAACAAAATTCAAAATGCCAAATGCAAAATTCATATAGCCCCTAATGGACTTAGCTCGTGAGGTCACACAGAGGGAGAAGTGGTGTCATTCTCAATGGTTTCTCCAGAAGCAGATTTGGAGCTATCCCCCAAGGCTAGAGAACCGCTATCCTTTGGTTCCTCCTCAAAAGACTCCTCTGGATCGCCAATCTCCTCATCTTCCTCATCCTCTTTGTCTTCATCTTCTTCTTCATCACCATCAGCCTCAACCTTGCCACTTTCATCATCAGAGTCTACCTCCATTTCCTCCCTTATGACTGCATTATCTGATGAGTCCAAACTCCCCAACCCATCCAACCTTTCATCATATTTGTATTGATACATCCAGGGGAGAGTTTCGTCTAAATTGTCGCCATACGGGACACTCAAACCATCCTCAATTCCTAGGAATTTAGAGAGGAATTTTAAACCTCTCCACATCATGCAAAGCTATAGCTGATGGTCTTCCCATTCCCAACCCTAGAAAATGTGAAGGCGTCGAGGTGGTCCAGCGTATATATTTTGTTTGGGGCCAATACCAAAACCAGGGAAGGGTTGCCTTGCAGTCATTGTCGTGGCTAAGTCCCAGGGAAATGGCATTGTGAGATCTGCATCGATGTTCATTACTACCTTATGGAGCCCCACAATGAAATTCCTAGAGAAAAAATGATCACACAAATCCTCCGCCAGCGTCTTTGAAGCCCTAGCAACCAGAATACTAGCAAGGAATCCCGCACAAATATCTGAAGAAAACCTGAACCTGTGATTTGTACACAAAAAATTGTATCCTAAAACTTTCCTCACGACATGAGTGACTACGGGATGCTAAAAGATACAAAATTCATTGATTTGATTGGAGGTAATGGGGGTGTCAAAGGCTATTTGTTCAATATCAGACCCAAATTTAATCAAGGAATCCATCTTTCTGTTTCATAAATCTATCACTCTTGAGCTCAAGAAACTTTTTAGAAGAAAATATCAGTACTGCCAAGATAAAAAACTCTCCAACTTAATGCAAGTGAAACCACTTAATGATATTGCGTCACACTCTGGCATAACTTCTAAGAAACGTACTCTCCTTGTCAATGTCGTGTCTCAAGATGAAACCAAATAATGGCAATTTCCAACTTTAGTGACTCTTCAAAAGTTCTACCTAAAAAAGCTCCAGTCATTCCTAGAAAAGAGATGGCAGTTGTGCTAGAACGGAGACAGAGAGTTATCATGCGATAGTGCCCAAGGACAAGATCTGCCAGGATGATGTGATGTGAATTGAATGAAATAGTTCAATTCACACAAAGTGAATCTAGGCAGAGATATGTTGTAATCTTATGACGCTGTCCAGACTCGGGGATACAAAGAGCCTTTTGAAGATGTTAGGAGCCATCACATCAACCCTAACGAACATTTTTCTCCAAGCATCAAATCTGTAATGAAGTTGAAGATATTGAGGCTAAGCTACCTCGATTGGACACCCAAAGACCGTTGCTGAAATGTACTGCATGCCCAACCAAACTACCTGGTGAATTTGATATGTTCACCCAGAGCTTCCTTATTTTCTAGATCATCGACCATGAAATTTCCTTCCTGGTAGATATGATTAGCCGTTGTGAATTAAAATTTTTTAATTAAATTTAGAATCACCTCCAGAATTGCCTGTAGTTTCCAATTTGGAGAAGACCTTGTTTTAACTGCATTGATTGTGATCAAGAAATCCCCTTCAATTTCTAGTTTTTTGATGCCCATTTCAAATGCCATCGACAGTCCCAATAGAAGAGCTTTGAATTCTACCAATTTGCATGTGCCAATTTCCAATGGTATTGCCAATTTGGGAACTAGGGAACCGTCACTAGAATGAATAATGCAACCCGCCCCTGAGGGACCAGGGTTTCCCTTTGAAGATCCATCAAAATTCAATTTATACCAACCTAGTGAGGGAGGTTTCCACTTGCAGTTAGCTCTGAGGGTGGCATTTGCTTTAACTTTAATGCCAATTGTGGGGGGAGACTTAAGCTTGAACCAATTTTTGATCATATAATCATCCCAGGTGGTATAATAATTATGTTATACACTCTGTAATTGGACCCTAGCATTCATGACTTCTACTATAGAGGCTTCAATATGATTCAGGAGTGAGGATTTGTCGAAAGACTTATCTTGGAAAATTATTCTGTTCCTTTCCTTCTATATTTCCCAAATCATAATTGAAGGAGTGATTATCCACAAATTGCCACATAAGCTATCTTTGAAGAGTTGAGGCCATGAAGTGAAGAGTGAAAGAATGTCATTCAGGAGAACTACAGACCATCCCGGTTTTGCACAAAGCCATTGCCAACACTCCGATGCAAAGGGGCAAGTAAGCAACAGATGATTCATATCCTCCTCATTGGTATAGCATAGAACACATCTAGAAGGACCATGAAATCCTATTTTCTTGAACCAATTGGCAGTTAGGATTCTACCTTGGATTGCTGCAAAAGCAAAAAATCCTGCTTTGGGAAGGCAAACTTTATTCCAGCACAACTGATTGAAGGATTGTGGTTGTTTTTGAGAAGAAGTGTCTGATAGAATTAAGTATCCATCCTTTGCCTTATAATCCCCTGATTTAGAGCCATTCCAAATGATTTCATCTTTACCATCTTTGATAAAAAAGGATCTTCCCTCTAGTATCTTTTTCAAGTGAAGAAGTTCAGTTGGATCAATATTGAGTTGTTCAAACTGTTTCCAATGCCAAGAGCCATCAATTAAGTTTAGGGAGCCTAGAGAGATGTAATCTTTTACCAGAGGGCCCCATTTCTCTATACAAATTTTACTGATGTTATTCTGACCTAGCGTTTGTTTTATGCTTGGAAACCCGCCCCATGAATCTTCCCAAAATTTGGCAATAGAACCATCTTTGATGTTCCAAGTTATGTTATCCTTAATTAGTCTTCTTGAATTGGAGATAAAATTCCATATTCTAGATCCTCTAGGAAGATCTGATACTCTGATAAATTTTTCATCCTCTAATTGATGAAAATATTTGCCTCTAAGAATTTTGACCCACTTGAGATTCTTCTCCTTTAATATTTTCTAAAAATGTTTTGCTCTAAGAGCCCGGTTCTGCCATTGCAGATTTTTGATGCCGGTACCTCCAACCTCAACTGGTGTACATACCTTATCCCAAGAAATAAGAGGGAATTTCCTTTTGGTATCGGTCCCTTGCCAAAAATATTTTCTTAGTCTTTTTATTATGTCCAAATAGCTCCCAGAGAGGCAAGACATAAGATAAATGGGAATGGCTGCCAGAGTGGCTTTGATCAGAACCACCCTCCCTGGCCAAGAAAGCCATCTTGATTTCCAAGAGTCCATCTTCCTGTCCAATCTTTCCCCAATTGGTTTCCATGCGGTTTCAGATCTAAGAAATCTGTCTATAGGGATTCCAAGGTACAGACAGGGAAATGATCCAATTTTGAACCTGAACACCTTTTTAATGTGATGCTGAGTTTTATTTCTAGTGTTGAGAAAGTAAATTGTTGATTTACCTTTATTGGCCTCTTGACCCGATGCTAGAGCATAATTATCCAAATTTTCTTTCATAACTAAGGCCTCCTTGATACCATTACCAAATAGGAGTATGTCATCAACAAATTGTTGATGAGTTATAGCCTTAACCAATGATGTAATTTACACACACTGAATAAGTCCTTGATCCTGCAGACTGATGATTCTTCACCCTAAGGCTTCTACCATGATGATAAAAAGAAAGGTGGAAAGGGGATCTCCCTACCTAATTCCATTAGTTCCTCCAAAAAAACCCATAGGGGAGCCATTAACCAAGATTGAGAATTTTGGAGTAGAGATGCAGCAATAAATAAGGTTTATCCAAGCTTTAGAGAACCCAAAATTTTCCATACATTTTGGAAGAAACGTCCAATGTACTTTATCATGTAAGCCTTTTTTATGTCTAATTTGATAATCATGATGGGTTTCTTGTTACATTGAATTGAGTGGATGGCTTCTTGTGCATTAATAATGCCATAAAAAATTGACCTCCCTAGAATAAACCCTATTTGTTCCTCACCAATGATCTTGCTCATTACCAATTTTAATCTATTGGCTAAAGCTTTAGAAAAGATTTTATATAAAGTATTATATAAAGCAATGGGTCTAAATTCATCCCTACAAGAGGCATTTTCTTTCTTAGGAATTAAGGAAATGAAATTATTATTGATTTTAGTTAAGAATCTACCTGAGGAGTGACCTTCCTCCAAAGCCTCAGTAAGTTCCTTGCCAAAAATATGCAAGCATTTCAGGAAGAAGCAAAGAGGAAAGCCATCCGGGCCAGGGGATTTATCTGGAGCCATGTATGAGAGAGTTTCTAGAATTTCCTTCTCAAAGAATTTGGCAAGGAGCAATGAGTTATCTATTTCTAAAATGAGTTTGGAACGTCATTAAGCAATTCATCCTGTGTCGCGAAGTGAGATACACCAGAATTATTTAGTAGTTCTGTGTAAAAGCTAACAATTTCCTTTTGAATCTCATTTTGATCTTATAGGATAGTGCCATTCTCCTTGGAAATTTGGTGAATCCTGTTGATGTTGCAGTGTTGTTTGGTTTTGTTATGGAAGAATTTAGTTTTTCTATCCCTTGCCTCTAGCCAGCTCTCTCTGGATTTTTGCTTCCGAAATATTTCTTCCTTAGCTAAGATATCTTCCTGAGCTCTTAATAGTTCTTTTTCCAGATCATATCTTTCCTTATTAATTCCCAACTACATAATGGAATTATTCAGATCATTGATCTTACTCTCCACCTCCACTTTTGAGATAAAGATATTGTTAAAGTGCATTCTGTTCCATATGAGTATATTCTGTTTGACATATTTTAGTTTTGAAACAAAGCAGAATAATTTTGAACCTTTAATTCTAAATTCCGCCCACCAATTTGAAACTAGACTCAGAAAATTGTCGTCTTTAAGCCACATGTTTTCAAATTTGAAAGGGTAAAGCAAAGGCTTGTTTTCACCGAGGATTTCCAATTGAATGGGAAAGTTATCTAAGCCTGAGGTTGGAGAAATAGAAGATTTAAGATCAAAGGGAAAAAGAGAAAGGTCTCCTTTGAAAAAGAATCTATCTAGTTTCTCAACAATATTACTAGGCCCTAACCTTTTATTATTCCAAGTGAACTTTCCATTTTCCAGTTCTATTTCCAACATTGATTCTGTGTGTAGCCACTCTTTGAAATTGCATTGAGATTGTGATTCCCTCCAAGAGCCCCCCAATTTATCTGAGGGATGAACAATGAAATTAAAATCACCCCCAATGATTACACTTACATTTACATGATCCTATATGTTCTCACTCAATTCTGACCAGACTTCCAATTTCCTTCTCCTCTGATTTGGGCCATATACATTTATAATGTAGAACTGGAGATTGGAAGCAAGAATCCAAATTTCAACCCATCCAATTTGATTTCTTGCAATGACTGATAAATATAACATATCTTGGGTTCCATAAAATGGCAATGCCCCTAGAGGAGCCAAGTGCATCATATCCCTCTACAGATCAGTCTCTGAGAGATTTGGAGAAGATGGAGAGTTGTTCTGTATTCATCTTTGTTTCCTGTAGAAGAACTAAATATGGTTTAGCCATCAAGATGCAACATTTCACTATTCACTTCTTGTTAGGAGCATTGAGGCCCCTAAAATTCCAAGAAAGGACCTTAATTTCGACTTGGGAAGGAACTTCCCCTTCCCTACATTTAAATAAGCTGTGATTTTGGATTGTTCTAGCTCTTCACCATCTTCCAATCTCAGTGTGACCATGGATTTTATTCCTTTGTTTTTCTTCTTGATCATTCCACAATCAGGAATTGGTCTGCTGGTAGGTGACTTTTGTAATCCAAAAGTGTGGGAAATAGCAGAAAGGTCATTATCTATTGTAGGAGTGCCATCTAAAACCTTGTCCACCAAGGGGTCCTGCTCAAAAAAATTTGCAGGAATGCCATCAAAATCCTTATCCACCTGCAGAGAAACATATGAAGATTTATCTTTGTAGTATACCAATCCTTCAATGTTCTTCCATTTTTCTTCTTCCTCAACATAATCCACCTCAAGCAGTCTTTCTACAAATGAAAATGAGTTATTCTCCTTTCCCGGGTTGTTGATTCGAACTCCCCCAAAGAGATTATAGACCACTTGAATTCTGGGAGAAATGGGAGAATGAGCGCTTGACACTTTAGATGGCACCTCCTTTCCCCTATCTGCATTTGCTTTCCGATGAGGATGTCCTTTTCCAACCGGATTGAGAGGAATGATTCCTCCTTTGATTCTGTTTCTATATGTGGATTTTTTGGTAGATTCCTCTTGATCCGGCTTGCTATTCTTTAATTCTTTGGCTCTTAGTCTTGATGTTTTCCTGGTTCCTGAACTATTACAGGAGGATTCGAAGTCAGTGATATCTTCCTTCATTGTGGAAGGAGAGACCAAGGTTTTAACCTTTTGGATTAATGAATTTTTATCCATAGAGGAACCTAAAATATTCTGTGACTTTGCCATATGCCATAAGTCACTAAGCTTGGTTTGCAAAATATCATCCTCCTGAACCTCTATCTGGTTAGATGTATTTTCATTTGGAGAGATGTGTTCCTCAAAAGAGCTCCCCTCATGAAACATTGCTAACCCTGACCTAATTTTCTCTTTTACCTCCTGAATCACACTCTGATTAGATGTTTTTTCAGAAGGATTAATATGTTCCTTTGAAGAACTACCTTGATGAAACATTACTGTCCTTGGAAAAATACTCTCTTCTTCCATAACTTGGTCTGCCAAATTAGATATCATCTCAGCTTGCACTTCTCTGAACCGTATGGTCAATGATTGTTTTGCAGCCTTCGAGTTGAATCTAGAAATATGAGAGGGCAATGGATCTTTAGTCTATGTAAAGGGGGGATAAGAATTATTTCCTACCAAAGGTGTGGAGAGTATGGAACCTTGAATATTAAGTAACAATGTGTTCTTCTTGAGAGGGGAACATGTGTTTCTGATGGAGTAGGAGTTGTCAAAATTCAACGGACTTACCCTGCATTGATGAGCCTGGGCCTTGCTGTTGTGAGTTGTTGGGAAAGTTAATAAAAGAATGTTTGGCTTCACACATGAGAAAGTTGAGTCCATAATTTTCCAGTAAAGAAGCCAAAGGAAAACTCTCATGACTTCTTTATAATTTTCCACTTCGGGGACTAACAATGAAAGAGTTGTGCTTCACAAGAAACCTACCTCAGGGAAGAAGGCCAAATCCCCAATCTAATAATTTCTAGCATCTCTGTTCAACTCCTTTCCACAACTATTGTTACCATATGGGTCTCTATCTAATAGAGCAACATCCGTGCCTGGCCTTGATCTGTGAGGACCATCAAGTTGGTTCTGTGGAAAATTATACTTAATGTATTGGACCCAGATCCCAAATTTTGAAATGATTTTCAGTGATCTAGGGAGTTCTTTGGTGAGATTCATGAGTAGACATAAATAGACTGAGGCTGAGTTCTGAATAATCTGATGCTTGAGGAAGATACCCAGCTTGTTAGCTATGATTTGCAAAGTCCCTGTCTCTCTGTACTCCTCCGGGAGTTTTTCAAGCGCTATCCACATTGGGATAAACTTTATAACATTCTTAGAGCTGTCAAAATTGGGGGACCAATGCTGCATGTGAATCCCTCAGTTGTTATAGAACCAAGACTTGATTCTAAAAGTGTCATCTCTGAATTTTTATGCTTTGAAGGTGATGAGAAAATATCTATGGTCATCGTCTAAGGATTCAACTTGCGCCACATTAGACCAGTTAGCGTAAACCCAAATAGAAAAATGTATACAAGAGACATTTGAATTCCATATTTTGCATATGAGAGTGTGATGGGCTAAAAGATGTCTTCTTTGCTCTAGTGAGTCCTCAGAGAAGGTGATGGAAATATCCTTTGAGCTTAGACATGGATGTGCCTATTTTGGAAACATTAATGATTTCCTTCCCCAAATATCTGTCGCTTTACTTTTAGGAAGGGAGACCAACTTTTCCAATGAAGTTTGTATTTGTGGCGTTGATTCTAAACTTGAAGTATGATTCCCAACGGGTCTCCACAAGTTAAGATATTTTTGTGCGCTAAAATGTGTCTTGCTAATGCCTTTTCCCACCTGTCTCTTGTTATTCCTGAAGATCTCCATTCTTTTCTTGTGAATATTGTAGTGTAGACTGGTCCATGCCTTCTTTGGCAAAGGGGGATTGAACGGTCTTCCCACTTTAGTGGTTGGGAATATCAAAATAAAATTTGGATTGAGGGTTGGCGTCTCCCAGCCTTTGCTGTGGTTGTTGAGAGACTACCGAGGCCCCTGATAAATTTCTCGATCTTGTTCTTGAATTTTTCTGAACTCAGACTCTTGCGATCTTAGATTTGGGCATTGTGACTGTTTAAAAGGTTGTTGATGCTTGCTGAAGCCATTAATCCCACCATACCCTCCGACAATAATGTCCCATTTTTCCTTGTTGTATCTAGAGTGGAAAATGGTTTCTCAAGCCTTTGTTGTGCTGAGGATCTGTATCTTCATTTGTTTCCATTCGGCTCCATGGTTCCATTCATGTTCATATTGCTATCAGGATTGATTGTCTCATATATTATACAAATTTTATATTACATAATTATTTTAAAAAAAAATATTATATTGACTAAAAATTATTACATAAATAATTTATTTATTTTTTAGTTTGCTTATAAAAAATATGGGTCACTTCTCTATTATTATTAGATTATTATTTCTAATAAAATTGAAAATTATTATACTTAATTAAATTATACCAACATTATAACAATAATTAATTATAGGCAAATACATAGTCACTACATGACACTTGTTTATTTTATTTGAAGGATTATTTTAAAAAGTTATCATTTGTTATTATAATTTTAATGTTTTATTTTTAATTGGAAAAGTGTAGCAAATATGTTTTTTTTTTGTTTTTTGAAAAGACAAAAATATATTAATTAAAAAGAAATAAAAAATCTTAACATCAATAAGTTTTTGATTAAATAAGCAGCAAGAGGGTGCTGGCCCGTGGTACAACAAAGCAGTGACACAAAGAACCTGTCAACAACACATTAACAGGAACAAAGGAAACTGCAGCAGCAAATACAGCCAGAGTGC
>MU224093.1:234950-253544 GCA_018584345.1 Thuja plicata
GGTTTTAAATTATGCTATTTTCAAAATAATATACTTATTTATAATAACTATGTTTTCTATGTAAATGAAAGTAAAAGAAGCTTATGTTTAATCGATTCCTAAATTACTGTTTCAGTTGGCCTTTTCTTTACCGACCATGTTTTTCTTTAAAGTTATACGCTCACAGGTGGAATTTTTATTTTTCAGGGCAATGGAGCTTTCAAAAATGGTAGAAAGGATGAGAGAAAATTTTCTAGATGGAATGCTTACATGTAGAGCAGTTGTGAATGGTTATGTGCTTGGGTCAGAGGCTAGCAATATGCTCTTCTCTATGCTTCCACCAGGAAAAGTCCTTATAGCTTCATTTCAAACAACGACTTCTGCATTTCATGCCACAAGTAAGTTAACAAATAATTGTATGGTAAAGAGTTCACTGGAAATTTCTGCCATATTAGATGCCTAGAATTTTGAATCTCTCTATTGGATGCATAATCACCTATAAAAACATCTGTTATGTGAAAAAACAAAGCTAAAATTTAACCAATAATTCATTCAATAATCCTTGTGAAGAAGTAGGTATTTGATTATTAATGGTGTTTCAAAGTTTTTTCTAATCTTGGTTTTTTGGATTTACAGAACTTATCTTAGAAGCAGCTGCTGCAGTAGATGGAAGAGTGTATGCCATCCCAATAACAGGGAGAGATAATGAGAGTACATGGAATATCGCCATGGTTAGTAGAGTAACAAGAAATGATGGAGAATTGCCATTGAATGAGAATACTGGCCAAGAAAGATTACCAATTCTTGTTTATAACAGTAAGGAATGTGTGTGGAGGCGTGGGTGTGAAAGGACATGTGTGCTATCTTTTGGTGTTTAAAGTAAACTTGATAATATCATTAGATATGGAGAACCCATATTGAGATAATATCATTAGATGTGCAGAACTTCTGGCTAGAACAGCCTATCTATCAACATGCATATGAATTTTATCAATTTGATGCTATATTTTTATGTCTTTGTAATTTAAAAAATATAATGGAAAATTGTGTTCAGTGATAAAAGTTTTACGGTATTTATTATATTTGATACTGTTCTTTGAGTTGGTCTGTATACTTAAAAAGTCATCACATGATGGTCTTCATCCATAATCAGTTTAGTAAAATTTCTCAATGAAGTTATATGAAAATAAATGTATCTTACAGTCATTCAAATAAGATGAGATTGGTTGATGTATCTTATAATCATTTTAATAAGACGAGATAGATTAATGTATAAGAGGATTAACATGTGGTTTAGTTTAATGTATCTTACAATCATTCAAATAAGATGAGATTGGTTAATGTATCTTATAATCATTTTAATAAGGCGAGATAGATTAATGTATAAGAGGATTAAAATGTGGTTTAGCTTTTTGTGGATCTTTCAATACAAATGAGAAGATTTTGTTATGTCTTGTGGTAGAAAATCAAGTTCAAATTTTCTGATAGTAAAATTTTTTTTTTTTTTGGATTTGCAGAGAAACTAAAAATCAAGTCTAAAAATGTAATCAAAAGTAGACTTCTGGTTATTTATGGAACCTATCCCCTCTAAATATATATAACCAATCAATCTAAATGTTGAAATTTAAGGCCATAACTCAATGTTCCTTTAAAATATATTAGAATCCTCTTTGCTACACTCCATTCTGTTTGAATCTAACTACCAATCTCACTACATATGAGATATTTGGTTAAGGAATGGTTAACTTGATCAAATTGCTAATTAACTACCTATGTAAAGTAGGGTCAATTGGATTTGAGACATATTAGTTAGATAACTTAAGTCCAACACCACAAGGTGTTGTAGTTAGTTTGCAAATCTTAATCTAAAATTTTTGTAGGATCTAAAACATATTTTTTTGGAGACACTAAATCCCATATCTATTTTTTCATATTACTATATTGAGAAGATAGTGCATTTGTTCCAAATTTGTCATCTCAAACTTAACAATCATATATTCTCTAAACTATACAAATACAACTAATTTATTTTCAATATAGATACAAACATCAACATAGAGAACTAAATAAAATTGCTCTTAGTTGAGTCCCTAATATAAATATATAGATCACATTGACTCCTAAAAACAACTTTTGGTTGTAGATATGAGTTTATCATTGAATATCATGCCCTTGGTGCCTTCTTAAGACCATAAAACACCCCAATTAATAGATATAGTCTTCTTTAGAAGGTATTTCAAAACCTTTCTCATCAATATCTATTCAAAAGGGATCTCTTTACATTCATTTGTTAAATTGTCCAACTTTTCTAAGATTAAAAAATACAAAGTAATACCATAATATAGATATTCATGCTACATTTGCAAATGTTTTAATGTAACCAACATGCTTCTATCATATTTGTCCTTGATTTTGTACGCTCACCTTGTACTTAACAACTTCCTTATAGAAAGTGAATGAATCAAATTCCATGTGTCATTTTTGACAATCATGTACATCTCACTATTCTTTGATTCAACCCACTTTTCATTTTCTTGAACTTGTTCAAAGGTTTGTGGTTTATTATTTTTCATAATTTGAGTAATGAATACATAGTTCAATTTCAGAGTTATTTTCTTAAAATTTGAGTCCAATATATGAGTTAATCATGGATGAACTTTTTTTAATCTTTCTTTTATTGTATTATATATTTTTTTCTTCACTAGAGGATTCAAATTCTTTTTCTTCTTTTTCAACTTCAACTCACTATATATTTTTCCGTTATTTATCTTTCTTTGTTATATTACATGGTGCTTCATTAAATATCACATCTCTCTTTATCATAATCTTTTTTCTTGTTGGTTCATACAATCTATATGCTTGATTTTCTTATCTGTAACTAATATAAACAATTTAGGCCTTTATGATCCAGCTTAAATACTCTTTTTCCTAAATGTGGTGTATATATAAGAAACACAACTTTAAGTATCCTCAAACAATAAACACTTGGCTTATTCCTAAACTATTCTTGTAAGATTGATTCCTCTAATTTCTTTTATAGAAACTCTATTGAGAAGATATACTATTGTCACACTACATTTTCACAAAGACTCATTTCCCAAATTCTTTTATTTCATCGTACTCCTTGCCATTTTAATAGTGATCTTATTCTTCCTTCAACAATTTTTTAATATTAAAATGTAAGTAGTGAAATTTCTCTTGAATATTTGATAAAGTTATATGAATATAAAATATTTTAGTTTGTATTCACCGCCATTATTTGACCTTATCACTTTGATGTACTTACCACATTATTTTAAATCTACCTCTTAAAATCTACAAATTCATCAAACACTTCTTATATTGAAACCAAGAAATATACCTAGGTTTTTCATGAGTAATCATTAATTTCAGGGTTACTAAATTTTTTGACTTATTTTAAAAAATGATTTTTCTGTTACAAAAAGTGGTCTGTCAATCTTGCAATAATAAAAAGCAGCTGTTGATAATAGGTTACTATTCATATGGGTGTGTGAGGGGTTCCAAGGGGGTACCTCCCTTGCAAGCTCCAATCTCCTGACTAGCTAGGGATCAAGGGAAACACCCCTAAAACAAAATTTCATTTATTATTTGTCACTGTGAATCCTAACTGTTTATCACTAGGTCATAGATATAACAATGGATATTTTTTTTGCTTTATTTTCACTAAAAGGACACCCTATATTTTGAGGGAATTGCATTATAATTGAGTGTTGTGATGTATTCTAAGAATCTAATAGATGTTGAGTTTCCTTTGGTACTACATTGGTGATACTCTTGTGAAACTTTTCCTGTGCAAGTATATTATAATATATTATTGATTTTTGAATAATACATTGGGAGGCTTTTCTGAATGTGGGGTTTTTTTCTAGAAATGATTTTGGGTGGCTGCAAGAAGTTGATTCCCACTTTTGGGCAAAAAGTGGAAGTGTTCTCCCTATTTTTCCTAAATGTGGTGTATATATAAGAAACACAACTTTAAGTATCCTCAAACAATAAACACTTGGCTTATTCCTAAACTATTATTGTAAGATTGATTCCTCTAATTTCTTTTATAGAAACTCTATTGAGAAGATATACTATTGTCACAATACATTTTCACAAAGACTCATTTCCCAAATTCTTTTATTTCATCATACTCCTTGCCATTTTAATAGTGATCTTATTCTTCTTTCAACATTTTTTTAATATTAAAATGTAAGTAGTGAAATTTCTCTTGAATATTTGATTAAGTTATATGAATATAAAATATTTTAGTTTGTATGCACCGCCATTATTTGACCTTATCACTTTGATGTACTTACCACATTATTTTAAATCTACCTCTTAAAATCTACAAATTCATCAAACACTTCTTATATTGAAACCACGAAATATACCTAGGTTTTTCATGAGTAATCATTAATTTTAGGGTTACTAAATTTTTTGACTTATTTTAAAAAAGGATTTTTCTGTTACAAAAAGTGGTCTGTCAATCTTGCAATAATAAAAAGCAGTTGTTGATAATAGGTTACTATTCATATGGGTGCGTGAGGGGTTCCAAGGGGGTACCTCCCTTGCAAGCTCCAATCTCCTGACTAGCTAGGGATCAAGGGAAACACCCCTAAAACAAAATTTCATTTATTATTTGTCACTACGAATCCTAACTGTTTATCACTAGGTCATAGATATAACAATGAATATTTTGTTTGCTTTATTTTCACTAAAAGGAAACCCTATATTTTGAGGGAATTTAATTATAATTGAGTGTTGTGATGTATTCTAAGATTCTAATAGATGTTGAGTTTCCTTTGGTACTACATTGGTGATACTCTTGTGAAACTTTTCCTGTGCAAGTATATTATAATATATTATTGATTTTTGAATAATACATTGGGAGGATTTTGGAATGAGGGTTTTTTTTCTAGAAATGATTTTGGGTGGCTGCAAGAAGTTGAGTCCCACTTTTGGGCAAAAAGTGGAAGTGTTCTCCCCCTTTTTTTTTTCAATTTGTGTCAATTGATGTAGAAATTTGAAGCACTTAGGGATTAAATCTCAAAACAATTAAGTATTAGAAAAGGTATTTCTCTAAGTCTACATTTCAAATATGTAATTTATTTCAATACCCACATGATAGAAATTTAGTTTTAGTAGGCATGTTTAAAAACCACCTTTTTCAAAATGCTTGTTTCAGGACCATACCACACGTGTACGACCACCATATTTTGACTTAAATAAATGAATTTTGTGAATCCTTTGGGGGAAAGATACCTAAGACACCAAATATTGATGAGCATATTTTTTCTTTTTTTGTATTAATTTTAATTGACTGTAAAGTATATTATCGAAACCTCTGGTGTACGACCACCATAAATTGATGAAAATTTCACATTTTTAATTTTTTTTTTTATCTTCAAGAGAATTGTATGTAGATTGATGTCATATAATTTATTTTCCAAAAAAAATAAAAATAAAAAATTTATTAAAGTTTTAGTGAACCTCACTATTTTACGTTTAGGTACCACTTTTGAGGAATAAATTATGCAAAATAGTAAAAAGTAATCATATCACTATGAAATTTACACTTCTAAAATTAGGATAGTGAGAACTCTAATGGATTTTTGTTTTGTCAAAAAATATGATCAGGAAGGCCCTCAAAAAATTATAGCAAGGCATAAATCTAACATTCAGCAAAAACCATTAACTCTTCCTTGCGCATCTACCTATAAAATTTCAGCAAAAACCCACATCTGAGTCAAAAGTTATGACCTCCAGAAGTTGCTGCATCATTCTCCCCTTCTTTAAAGGAGCGCAGCTCCTGCAAGTGGTTGTCTGTGAACTGCTGCAACTTTGTGGGGTCCAACTTCATCACTTCCCACTCTGAGATCCAGGTGCTATCTGTCGCTGGTAATCCCTCCCATTGAGTCAAGTACCTAGTGTAATGACTATTCTGTGTGACTATAGATTGTATATCTAGAATGTGGGCAATCTTTTCCTTCTTTTTACTTGGAAGGTGGTGATGCCAATCCACCTCATCTCTACTATCTGGCTTAGATAGATTTCCATGAAATGCATACAAATCAGAAACATTAAACACAGGAGAAATAGCCAAATCATCTGGTATACAAACCTCATAAGCATTATCATTGATCTTCTTCAAAATTTGGCAAGGACCTATCTTTTTGTATTTCAGCTTATGATATGTGCTAGTAGGAAATCTCTCACATCTCAAGTACACCATCACCAAATCACCTGTATTAAATATTTGTCTCCTACTGATATCCGCATCAACCTTATATCTCTCATTGCTATCCTTTAAATTACTCCTAACATCTTGTTGAAGTTGTTGAAGGTGTTCAGCAAATGCTTCCCCATCATCGCTAATTCTATCTTGTACACAAAGTTGTACAAGGTCCAAAACACCCTGAGGATTCTAACCATATACAATCTGAAAAGGAGATTTTCTAGTTGATCTGTTAAGAGAACTGTTGTAACAAAATTTGGCTTGAGGCAACGCCAAGTCCCACTGCTTGGGATTTTCACCAACAATGCATCATAACAGGTTTCCCAAACTTCAATTGACCACCTCAGTTTGCCCATCAGTTTAGGGATGATAGGCACTGCTAAACTACAACTGTGTTCCCATATTCTTCCATAAGGTCCTCCAGAAATGACTCAAAAATTTAGTATCCCTGTCAGATGTGATAGTCTTTGAAATTCTATGAAGTCTAACAACTTCTGAGAAAAATAAGTTGGATATCCTTGTGGCATCACTAGTTTTTTTACAAGCAATAAAATGAGTCATTTTAGAGAATCTATAAACAACTACAAAAATAGAATCTGCACCTCGATGGGTGTGGGGAAGCCCCATTAAAAAATCCATACTCACATCTATCCATGGCTCGATGGGTACAGGTAGAGGTGTATACAAGCTTGTGTTTTGGGAGTGACCCTTAGCCACTTGACAGATTTTGCATCTTGCCAGATACTTAGTAATGTCTCTTTTTAGTTTTGGCTAGTAGTATTTATCTTCAACCAAGGCTATTGTCTTGTCCTTCCCAAAGTGACCAGCCAAACCACCACTATGAAATTCACGGATAATATTTTCCCTCACGGAACCAGCTGGTATACAAAGTTGTTTTCCTCTAAAGAGGTAACCATCCTCCAGAAAGTATTCTCCTGTCATATGATCTGAAAGAATAGTTGTTGGCTCTTTAATCTTTTCTTTAATTTCCCCAAAATCATCATCAGCCTCATACAAAATTTTTATAGACTCAAAACCAATGACCTCTATTTCCATTGTAGTTATTAGTGTAACACGCTGACTTAGGTCATCAACAACTTGATTCTACTTTCTAGACTTATGCTTCAAAACAAAATTATACCCTTGCAAGAAAGACACCCATTTAGCATGCCTACTATTCAATTTCTTTTGTGTGTTCACATATTTCAAAGCCAAATGATCTGTAAATAGTACAAATTCTTGTGGGACCAAATAGTGCCTCCAATGCCTTAAGGCTTGAACAATAGCATAAAATTCTAAATCATAGGTAGAATAGTTCTTCCTCACATAATTGAACTTTTCACTGAAAAAGGCTATTGGTTTACCTTCCTGGCTAAGAACAACACCTATTCCAACATGGGAAACATCACAGTCTCCTTCAAATAATTTATCAAAATTTGGAAGGGGTAAACGTACGAAACTGTGTCACACTTGAGGACCATTTGGCTTGTCTCGGCCGGACTTGTTTTGGCTGGACCCCTTTCGGCTAAAACATGTCTGGCCGTACATACATGGCACACACACAGTGCCATGTGGTGTCGATGTGGCAGACGTGTTTCGGCCAAAACAGGTCTGACCGAAACAGGGTTCAGCCGGAACCCTTAAAATTATATATAAGCTGAAAAATTGTTTGAGCAGCTCATTTGCACTGAGTGCCTTCCAAGAATTATAGAGTGGAATAGGGGTACTTCGGCCAAAAATAGGTTAGTTTTTTTTTTGTTTTGTTTTGTTTTTTTAAATGTTTTTAAGTTTTGTTTAGTTAAATTAATGTATTCAGTGCCAATATAGGAGCTTCAGTTACCTTTTTCTTCAAGAACTTGAAACTTTCTTCAGCATTTGTTGTCCATGTGAATTCCTTTCCTTTCTTACAATTTTTTATGGGTGCGACAATACTACTAAAATTTTGAATAATTTTTCAATAGAAGGTTGCTAATCTATGAAAACTCCCGACCCCTGTTATGCTGGATGGACTAGGCCATTCTAGGATTTCATGGACCTTTTCTAGATCCATCTGAACACCATCTCCAAAAACGATGAAGCCCAGAAAATTCAAACTATTTTGTATGAATCTGCACTTCTTTAAATTTGCACAGAGCTTCTCTTTCCTTAGTACACTCAGGATGATACTCAAGTGTTGTAGGTGTTCTCCTTTGTTTTTTCTATAAATCAGGATATCATCAAAATAAACTACAACAAACTTACCAATGTAGGATCGTAAAAAAGTATTCATCAATCTCATGAATGTACTTGGTGCATTCGAAAGCCCAAATAGCATAACCATCCATTCATACAAGCCATCCCTAGTCTTAAAATTTGTCTTCCACTCATCTCCTTCATGAATTTGAATCTGGTTGTATCCACTTCATAGATCAATCTTGCTGAAGTATTTGGCCCCTGCTAATTCATCCATCATATCCTCTATGCGAGGAATAGGAAACCCATACTTGATAGTAATCTTATTAATTTATCTACTATCAGTACATGTCCTCCATGTTCCATCCTTCTTCGGAATCAGCAATGCAGGCACAACACATGGGCCCATGCTTTCTCTAACCAGGTCTTTCTCAATTAGTTCTGTTACTTGCTTGTTGAGCTTTGCATAGTGCGTGGGGTTCATTCGATAAGCTGCTTGATTAGGAAGAGTTTCTCCAGGAATTAGATCAATATGGTGTTGTATATCCCTTTTTGGTGGGAGACCGTCAGGTAGCTCATTTGGAATAACATCATTAAATTCTTCTAGTATCTTTACTGCATCATGTGGTACTAGGTTTTCTAGTTCTTCACCCCTTTTTACTACCAATGCATAGCAGCAACCCGTCACCTTCATTTATTTGACAACATCCTTTGCAGACAACATGGTCTCATTCTTCCTTTCATCCTTAAGTGGTAAGAGAGTCACTTTAGAGCCATCCTTCTAGAAGGTATACGTATTTTTCTCTCCATCATGCATGATCTTTCTATCATACTCCCATGGCCTTCCCAACAAAATATGACAAGCATCCATAGGAATAACATCACACCATATCTCATCCTTATAGATTTTTCCTATAGTAAAACTAACCAAGCATCTTTTATCAATAATAAACTCATTTCCTTTCTTAAACCATGCAATATGGTAAGGACGTGGATGTTTCTCACATTGTAGATTTAATTTCTCTACCATTTCCTTAGCTACCATATTCTCACAACTACCCCCATCAATAATAACTTGTCATACCTTTCCACCTGAAGTGCATCTAGTTCTGAAGATGTTGGTTTGAAGCCACGAATCATCAAAGTTATTTTTAGAGACTTCTTCCTTCTCTGGGATGATCATCGATCTCCTCATCATAAGAGTTTCTCCCATGTCTGGTAGGACTTCTTGTTATGCTCCTGCTGCTATAAATTCTGGCTGAACCAGGTTCACTCTAGGCTTTCCTCCTTGATTTCATTCTTGCATGTTATAATTTGAGCAATCAAAGGTTCTATGTCCTTCTTCTCCACACCTAAAACAAGTGAAAGTCCTTCTCTATTTTTCCCAGCCTCTTCCATTTTCGTAGCCTCGTCCTCTCTGAAACCCCCTTCCTCTTTCTTGATTTGAAGGATCTTTCCTAGTGTCTATATTTTTTTCAAACCATTGAAGAGGATCTCCTCGACAATTATTAGAACCTCCCCTAAATGGAGTTGAGGTACCCCTTTGACCACCTCTATTCCTCTGGATGTATTGCCTATTCTACTTTTCTTTAGCTTTTAGAGCTAATTGGTAGGCTTCCTCCATACTGTTAACATGATGCATGCTCAATTCATCTTGGATGGAGAAATTTAGGCCATTCATATATCTAGCATCCATATGCTCATTATTTTCTTGGTGCTCTATGTGCATGGATAGCTTGTAGAATTCATTTGTATAGTCTTGCACTGAAGACAAGTTTTGCTTCAAATTTTGGAACCTCCGAAAGAGAGTTTGTGAATAATCCATGGGTAAGATTATTTCTTTGAGATTTTTCTCCATCTTGCTCCATGTCTTAATCTTTTCCTTTTCCTTTCTAGTTCATTCCTTTTGGAGGTGATCCCACCATATCATTGCATGTCCTTTTAATTTTGTGCATGCAAACTTCATCTTCTTTTCTTCTATCATAGGCTTCCATTCAAAAAATTTCCTCATCTCATTTAGCTAGTCTATTAATTCTTCTGGCCTAAGACTACCAACATAGTCTGAAACGTCAATCTTGATTGATTCACTTCTTCCTTCTAAAGCCCTGAGAACTCTATCTTCATAGCTCATTTCTTCCAGCCTCTCTTCTATATTTTCATCATTTTGGTCAGCACCTCCTTAGTTTCCCTCTTCATCAGATTCATTCCCTCTTTGTTTCCTTGATTATCCATTCACTCACTGAGTTGTTCAATCTACCTCTGCATATCCAACATCAATCTTTGCATCGGCGTGACACCTCCTCTTCCTCTCCCAACCATCTTCTTGCTTTGATACCAAATGATGTAGCCCCAAACCTTTAGAAACAAAATTTCAAAAAAAATAACACAATACTAGAATAACAGAACTTCAAATTCTCATTAACTAAGTCCAACTTACTCCCCTCTATAATGAAAGAAAACTCCTACTTATTACAATTCCAAAAATTATCATATTTGGCAGATTTTTGGGAAAAACAAATTTTCCCATTTTTGGTAACTTTTAAAACTCATCCTATGAATCTCAATTTTTTCCAAGAAAATCTCTCAACTAAGGCAAGATGAATTGCCAACTAACCCACGAAATCAAAAACACGATTTCGGATTTATTACAAAAAGCAAAACTCAAAAAATTGGAAAGAAATAGAAAAAGCTAATTTTGGAGGTCAAGATGAAATTTTAGGCTCCCAAAAAAATGGTGAAATGGCCACCAACAAAGCTATTTGAGTTGGAATTTTCATTAACTCTTCCTCACGCATTTGCCTATAAAATTTCAGCAAAAACCCACATCCGAGTCAAAAGTTATGACCTCCAAAAGTTGCTGCATCATTACCTCCACATAATCTAAAAGGATATTAGTTTTGTCTCCAGTATTTTGTCTCCAACTTGGGCATCCAATATTGCAAGATAAATGTTACATTAAATAAAATACATGATGAAATACCAAGAGACACTTGTTGCCTCTTCCAAGCACCCAATTGGAAAAGCCAAAAGGTCACTCATTTGTTCACTTCCTAATTTATTATTTTTCTCATTCTAGGCATCCACATGTGGAGAAACTAATATTAGATAATTTTCTTCACAACTCACATTTATTGCTACTAATGGAACCCATCACCCCTTATGAATGTATTAAAAATATTAGTTACAAAAGTGTAACAAATATATTTTTTAAATACACCCAAAGTCTCTTTAAACACTTTCAAGGATGTTGGAATCATGTCATGAGACTTACAAGGCTGTAGATTTTTTCATCACACCAAAAGCATGTATTGGTGGTGGAGAGGGATCTCATCATGGATATAGTCACTATGCCAACACCTCCCCCACAAGATAGATCTGGATACAACCACATACCATGTGGGATTCACACCCACTACATCATACCACGTCGATAATCCAAACTTACACGGATGAAGGGTCTAGGGCTTGAGAGACTCGAACTGATGACATGTGCACTCTAATACCATGTAGATTTTGTTGTCACACCGAAAGCATGTATTGGTGGTGGAAATAGATATCATCATGGATATAGTCACTATGCCAACAAAGGTAGATGCCACCTTGATCCTGAGACTCATGTGATTATATGTTGTTATACTTACTCATTAGCTAGTGATGGCTACAAGTAGTAGGGAATTCTTTCTTGTTATTATAGTTAATAATAAATTGAGAAAAAAGATGGGACCTATAGTGAATTACATGACATGCACTAATATTTATTTTAGTTAATATGTATTTAAAGGCTAAGTATTAACGAACTAGGTGATAGGAAGATGTGTACACTATAATGTCTAATTCAACCACTATGTATACATTTTTATTAATGGCTTCATTTTTTGTGTATTTTTACTCTTATACCCTTTCTATTGATGATACAAATAGTATGGAATGCTTGTGTATAATTTTGGATGGAAGTGAACTTGGAAAAAGAATGAGAACCATGGTGTAGAGTGAGATGTACCATTATTTGATTTACTCAAAGATTTATGTGTTAAGGAATTAGGTAAAGGGGGAGATGGTTGTATTAAGGTTGCACCCACTTCCTTTTCCCAATTAGTCATATTATGTACATATAATGTTTAAATTATCTATATGTGATGCATGAGCTAGTAACTTTGTGTATATATGGCACATCCATGAACTAATTGCTATGCATACTTATAATTTTTTTATTACTCACACTATGTATATACATGACAAATAATTGATCTAGTCACATTATATATGTGTGATGTATGCATGGGATAATCACTTTATTTATATTTGTAATATTTGTTTGAGCAAGTACCTTTGTGGTTCTATGTGTTTTTGTACATTAACTTGAAATATAACTAACATTTGGCTGAAATACTTTATTATCATACTATTTTAGATGGATTGATTGCAAAGAACAAGCTTACTTAACACTTGATATTTAAAAGAGAGATTAGAAATCTTATCTTAGATATAAGGATGAAATGACTTTATTATATTAGTGTATGAACTATAGAACCTTTGATTCCTAAAAAGGGATATGTAGATGGAAATTATTAATGGAGCCTTGAGGTTTAGGTTTAGGTCCAAGGATGACCCTAAATTAGATAAATTCTCAATTGATATTTAGTTTTTATATTTAAGATTACATCATAAGGTTGTTGCCATAAGTATGTTTGGTAAGGCTATGAAGTTGTCACTTCTAAATTCGATAGAAGGTGCTTATGAATTAAGTGATTACTTGAGGTGTAATGAAATGAATAAAAATAAATAAATATAATAGTAACCAAAGTTGATTATTAAAGTGTAAGGTTATGACTAGTCATACATGAAATATGTCAAATTGAGTGCTAAAATTATTTAATTATAATAATATTTAAAATAAATGAATAAAAAGACTATATATATGCACTTTTATCTCTTATGTAATAGTATCTACATAATATTAGACTTTAATATTATTATTTAAACTAGTCACTATGTGTATTTATGATGTTTATATGAGCTAGTCACACTATGTATATGTGACATTCATGAGATAGTAACTTTGTTCATATATGATACATCCATAAGCTAGTTGCTCCATGTATACTCTTGGTCTATTTATGAGCTAGTCACACTATGTATATGTAAAACATGCATGAGCTAATCACATTGTGTACATATGACATATGCATGAGCTAGTTACTATGTGTATATCGGTAATGTTTGTATGAGCTAAGTCCTTATGAGGTTTTGTGTGTGTTCATACATTGTATTGGCATGTATCTAACATTTGATTGAAATAATTTTTCTATAGGACTATTTTATATAGATTGAATGGAAAGCATAAGCTCAGTTAATCCTTGTGATTTGAATTTTTTTATAAATCTCATCTCCAAAGTGAGGATGAAGTAACTTTATGAGTTTGTCACTTCTAAATTGGATAGAAATCACTTGCTTCATTACATTAGTACTTGAGGTACAATGAAAGAAATAAAAATAAATAAATTTAGTACCAACCAAAGTTTATTAGTAAAGATACAAGATTTTGACTTGTTCATATATCAAATAAAATAAATCAAATTGAACAATACAACTATTGAATTACAATTATATTAAAGATAAATATAAAATAAAAGAATAAAAAGACAAATATACACTTTTATCTTTCATACAATAATATCTAAATAAGATTAGACTTTACTGTTTTTATTTAAATTAATTAACACAGCAACATTAAAATATAATCTTATATAAACATTTAGATTATAGTAGTTTACCTGAAACAATCATAAAGAAGTCACTACGAAACTAACAATATCAGGTTTAAGTGTAAAACCAGTTTATAGTAAAGGGTTTTAGATGATTCTTTTTCATATTAAAACAAAAAAATACAGACAGAGAGATGTTTTAAAAATGCTCTAAGAATATTGAAAAAATGGAAATAAATATAAAATCTTTTGAGTCTTCCCTTTCAACAGGGTGCTTATCTAATCAATGATGCATGGTGAAGCTTGCAGACAAGAACTTAAAACATGAATATAATTATAAAAAAAAATTAAAACTATTTTAAATATCTTTCATGAATGCTTTATACGGAATCCTTGTAGATTATTTAAATCAGAAGTTCTGAACGTAAACAAATCTGAAAAGAAAGCTTACCATATTCTATATTACCGCTTACAGTGATCATGGAGATGCATAAATTTAATTTAATTTAATTTTTATTAAATGTTAAGACCTTTGAAAATAGAAGGTTTTGGTTGTAATGCCATTTATTTCTTCAAAAATTGAAACTGGACAGGACAAGCATTGTTTTAATGTAGTGTTAAATAGGAGCAAGCATTTTCAGCACAATTTTTAAAAAAATCTAATTTGAGTAGAGTGTTTTATAGAAACTGTATATATGGAAGCATAATTTTCAGTGCAGGGTGCAGTATCATCAGTATTGTGTCAAATAGGATCTTGAACATAACACTTTTTTCTATAAACCCTATTCAATAGGGCTTGAATATGTGGGAGAAGATAGAATTCAAGGCCTTCTGAGAATTTAAGCTCTTTGGTTTCAAAAGAATAAGTATCTCAATTTTTTCAGCATACATGGTTGATTTTCTTAGTAAGTTTTTATGAGACCTCTTTAGGGATTCCATATCGGAACGACCCACTTACATGTGACAATAGTACAAAGAGCCCTGCCAAGCTTATCTTCACTGCTTTCTTTATGCAACTGTTTCTGCAGGAGAAGTTGCAAAAAATATTTTTGCAGAAGAAAGTTTGCTTCTTGCCCATACATGTTCTCATGTAGGCAGTAATCGTAACATGAGCTCAAATGATGTACGAGACAACTATAAAGGTCTTACATGGATGGCTTCAGAGGAAAACTATCATAAGAACTCAACTGTTTCTGTTAAACTTCCTTGCAAGTGTGATGATAATAGTAATGGGTATTGGAAGTACTTATCATATGTACCTAGGCTCAATGATGTTACCAGTGATCTTGTTATGCCAGTTTGGTTCAAATCTAATTCTCTTCTTGGCTATTTTGCAAAACAACGAATAGTGAAACACCGAACAATGTCTTTTTTGTCGATTTGACGACAAAACACCACAATCAATTTCCTTGGCGCTTATCGACGATTCTGGGTCATTGTTTCGATGTCAAATTAAGTGGTCCTTAAAGCGATGAAAGTTCTGTGACAAAATTCAAGTCAAGGTTTTGTCGCTAATTTGACAATATTTTGTGGATATGTCACCAAACATGTGTCGAAAAATGGAGTCAAATCATGTAGTGTTCTTTCATTTAATTGTACATTCTAATTTATGGAATGCCAAGAGTTCCAAAATCATCAATAAAGGTGTCCAAATAAGGCTCTTTATTACCAATGACCACAACCCTTAGAATATCTCCACATAAGACAAAAAAAATACTAGTTGTCTCTAATACTTTCCCTTCAATTTGGGCACACTATCTTGAAAGATGAACATCACATAAAATATAATAAATGATGGAATATCAAGGGACACTTGTTGCCTCTTCTAAGCATCCAATTGGAGAATCACAAAGATCACTCATCTATTCACTTCTTAAGTCATTAGTTTTCTCATTCTTATAGGCCTCCAAATGTAGAAAAAATATTATTAAATAATTGTGTTCATAAGCCACCTTTACCGCTACTAGTAGAACCCACCACCCCTAATGATTGTATTACAAATAATAGTGAGCATAAGGGTTGGTGTAGGATCATGAGGGGCCAAAAAGTGGCGATGTAAAAACAACATTTTTCATCCACCTCACAATGCGAAAATTCATGTTGACTTTTTTGCTTGGCTTGGGTGTCACTACACCTAGCCAAAGCAAACATCTAAGCTAACTTGGTATCTGATATATATATATATATATATATATATATCTATATATATATATATATATATATATATATATATATATATCTGTGTGTGTGTGTGTGTGTGTGTGTGTGTGTAATCTAACATATATATTAACATGTAATATATAATATTATATATTATAGCTTTAATTTTTATAAAACCACCAACCCCTACATGGGGCCGCAAGTATAAAATAATATTTTTCATATCCAATATCGGATACGACTATTATATATAGAGAAAAAAGGTCGTGGGTCATTTTACCCACGTCCCTTTGGTGTGAAAATGACATTTTTGATAACCGATATCAGATTTTATTTGATATCTAATCCGAAGAGGCCATTGTTTGTACAAATTCATATCGAGGTATGAATTTAATTATTTTTTTGTACATTTATTTAATTTTTTGAGTTTCATTTTTAGTTTTTGGATGAAAACTAGGGTTTTTCAATTTGAAATTGTTTTTATTTATACGAATTTTCAATTCAATCATGTATGGAAGATAATACTAATAATCCCGAGCTTTGGGAACCCAGTCCCCAAAAATGCACAACCTGAAAACCCACAAACCTGGAGAGCAACAACCTGAAAATCCACAACCTGGAAAGGCTCCAGTGACAAACCGTCAACCAATAGAAGACTTTGTAGTGGATAATTCGAAGTAGTTGAGGGGTATTAAGAATGTTTAGAAGAGGATCCCTAGATTAGCCTCAATGTTTGGTACAATAGACATTATTATACAATTAATGGAGACCCTCACCATACAATATAATGTTGTAGTTCGATGGCGAGAGGCCATACATGCCCACTTTGATGATGGATTGGATTATGAAGGCGTGAAGGCCCTTGGGACCACTAAACAACAAATAATTTCCCTATTTATGAATCCCTGTACTGGACAAGTTCCTAATACTAAAAAGGAGAAGTTGTCCATGAAATGGTGCACACATGTTGCTATACAAGACAACTTTTGGGATCGTTGGTGAATGATTTTTGATAAACCACCCAACAACAATATGGATGCCCCTTTTTTATTTAATTAAAAAACTATATGTTGAGTTTTTCCTAGGTCATCATGTCAACTATTAGAGTATGAGAGCCTTCATGGTCATAGGCGGAGGCTAGCCCCAAGATAGACCAGGGGCACATCAAGTAGTATAGGGCCCATATGTTACCCCTCATCTCATTGCTCCCCCTCCTCTAGTGAAGCATCCAAATGTTACTACATAGGATGCCTGAAAAAATATATGACAATTCATACTTTGAGTGGTCATTTGGTTATGTGCATTACATCACTAGTACAACCTTTTGGTGCTATTGATGTGTCCTCCCCGAATGCCCCATTCTTACACTAGATGTTAGCATATATGCTTGGGTTCCCTCAATGACCTTGTTGAGGACCTTATGGATACAAAAGAGTATGAGGCTAGCGATATGGGTGGTGTGCCATATTTGATAGCAGAGACTAGAGGGTACCATGGAGATTCGTCACATATGGGAGAGGAGGAGGCACATCCATCTTTCATTCCTCATGTTGTGGGAAGAATTAACATTTAATGTTATAGTGCATGATTTAATTTTAAATGAATATTTTTATTAGATAACTTATTCTGATTGCACACATATATTTTTATACTTGATCTATTTATGTTCAATTGATGATCGAGGAATAGATGAGAGAGGTGCAGGATGTCACACTCTCTACCATTTTATTTGGCCTTGAGAGCTCTATGGTATATATTTTTGTACTCGGTCATTTACTTTTTTTGTTAGTAGACATGCTTATCATTTAAATTGTAATAGTTAAAATTTATATATTAATTATCATTTTCCTCTTAGTTTACCCTTATAGATGTCACTTATTGCCAGGGGGGTGCAATGTGAGGGGGCTGCAGTGTTGCACACTGAGAAGGGAAAGGTAATTAATATTTTAAGAATAATTATGCATGTACTGATAATTGGCGTGTACTAATGTTTATTTTCATGGTCTATTTAACATGGCTTGATGTTCGAGGAGGGCATGATAGAGGTTGAAGAGCCCAGCCTCTTGGCCATTTTATTTGTCCTTGATAGGAACATGGTATCTATTTGTGTACTTATTTGTTTACATTTTTAAACTTTATACATGCTTGTCATTTAGATTGTCATTATTTTAAATCTATATTAACTGACATTTTGATATTATTTTATTCTTGTAGGTAACATTGAGTGTGAGGGACGTAGAATGATAGGGTTTTATATCCTTGTTGACTACATCAACACTGCCATAAGAAGACATGTCCACATAGGTATGTTTTTATTTTAATTCAAGAGCTTAGTAA
>MU224093.1:253715-295237 GCA_018584345.1 Thuja plicata
TATATATACACATTTATACACACACACACACACACACAGGTTGGCGTTCCCAGTCTCAACGACATCCCTTCACTTCCAAAGACATATTCTAGGACTCTTGACCATGTTAGGAGACATAGAGTAGACGTACATATAAGATTTCAATTTAAAATTTCAGTTATAGTTTAATTTATAATTTAAATAATCTCAATTGTGGTTTGAATTTTTTTTTTGTGCAGGATCCTTCGAAGTTGAAGAGTGCCTTGAAGAGGCTCCATTTTGATGATCAATTAGTACCCTAGGATGTACAAGACACATTCAATTGTCATATGTATATTCTATACACATTTTGAGATGGCATATGATATATTTTGCCAAACTTTGTTCTAGTTGGCATTTATGTCATATTTGCATATGGATGTATACATACTTATTAAACAATTTCATATATAGAATACAAGTTTTTATATAATTTCTTCCTTATTGCACTAAATTTATTAATCATAAATTTTTATGGAATCATTACGTGGTTTTTTTTTCTAGCAAAAATAGCTAAGCCATTATATATTATATATAAAATATTTTATTAACACTGCTTCATGGGACTCCAGAGGGAAAGAAGCAGGGAAGAAAACCCTCTTTCTCAGCCCATAAAAGACAGCTTAACTAGAGAGCCTAAAAACATCTAATGACTATATATTTCAGGAATGTGACATCTGAAAATTTACATCATAATCTGTATGATTTTTTTACAAAAAGTGTCCATATGTTATACGAAAAGACCTCATATCAGATAGCTCCAAAAAATATGCCAAAATAGAGTAGATGAGAGAATTTAAGGACGCTTTTCTACCTTGGCAAAGACCCTGTTGTAGACAGCTCGTGAGTGGTGGGCCAAAGCATGAGAAGGATTTGAAGAAGAAGCATCTAAGCTATCAAAATGTGGAGATGAAGGAGAATCAACTAACACTGCCTGATCCAAGAAATTGAGTAACTCAGCTATATTGTCAAATAGTAGAAAAGCCCTTGCCACCATACGGGTTGGAAGAATGGATGAGAACTTATCCATCTCCCTCTTGAAGAGCTGAAAATCTCTTCATTCCATTGACATTTTGGATGTATCATAGAGTTTTACCAATTCTTTGCGGGTGTCCAATTGTTTTGCAGAGAATAAACTGCCAACCCAAGCTTGAGAACCCCTAAGAGAGTAATGTGTGACTGCCTCGTCGATGATTGCAGCATTTCCAAATTCTGCGTGTGGAGCAAGTGACGAGGAGCATCTGGAATGAGAATATCATCCCCAATCACATTTTGAATTTCTTTGATGATATCTCCTGGTAACGATCTAAGCGCAATCCTCATATACCTATCAAGATAGGGGCTCGAGATGGGATACTCCCAGTCTTTAATCAAACAGTGGAATTCTGAAATTTAAACCATGCCCATCAATGTGGTGATCTGCAAATATTTATAAAGTACTCATGTAAATGTGAAGAAACAGTCCCGTCGACTATAATGAGTTCCATCAATAGGATTGCAGGAGTTAAATCCCCTTATGTGGCATCCGGATAGGTAAGAGAAATTATCATCTAGCAATATTTGGTAAAAGGATCCCAAACTAATTCATTAGAATCTCTGATTTCAAAAATGGGGGAATGTCATCTGTAATCAGTATAGAGTAGTTATCTAAAATTTCCATATTATCTGAAGTGACCCCTTTATTCGCAAGCCAATCTGCAAATTTATTGGCTTGTCTAAAACAGTGCGATACTTTGTATGATGTGAAATTAGGAAGAAGCCTCCAAACTTCAGCTAGTACATATTGTAATTCCCAATTCCCAATTTTCTTTGATATTAATGCTGAGGTGATAATCTGAGAGTCGCCTTCGATATGTATATCTGAAACACCTAGTTTTAATTCCATGGTTATTCCATATAGAAGTGCCCTGGCCTCTGCAATGTTATTTGAGCCATCCAGAGATCTGCAAAATGCAGCTTGAATTAAAGATTTGTTTTCTTGTTTAATCAAGAAACCAATTCCTGATTTACCTGGATTACCCTTGGATGCGCCATCAAAATTTAGTTTCACATAAGGAGTGGTTGGAGGTTCCCAACTCACGTCTTTTCTATCCAATTTTTTTAGAATTTTTCCAATATGGACCCCTTTAAGAGGAATATCAATAAATTTCCAAGAGTTGCGAACCTAATTATCAAATGAAGTGTAAGTAGAAGAAAGGGTTTTAGTCTTGGATACATAAGCACAAACCATCTCAAAGGCATATTTTTCTGCCAATACAGAGACCTGATTAACTGTTGATTTTTCATTTCTAAAAATTCTTTTGTTTCTTTCCCACCATATACACCATGTGATCGCCACTGGTAGGACCCTCCAAATTGATGCAAAAAAAGAATCATGATGGAGAATCGGCCACTGTTGGAGGAGAGAGGAAAGAGATGGAGGGAGCGGGCCTTGCCAATTTAGTTTACCCAGCATTTTTAACCAGATCTCATAAGAAAAATTACAACTCACCCGTAGGTGATTAGAGTCCTCTACCTTGTCCTCACAAAGGAGGCAGTCAAAAGAATCTACAATTCCTAATTTCTTGAGGCGAGAACTAGTTAGGATTCTATCATGAATAAATGTCTAGAGAAAAACACCTGCTTTGGGGAGAACTGCAGCATGCCAGGAAAACTTGAAAATAGGATTTGGAAGGGCATCCCTGCAGGCCAATAATCTGTATCCATCCTTAACTGTGTAGTTTCCACTAGAGCTTTTACTCCAGATGAGCTGATCATTTAAATTGGAAAAGAGTATCTGTCTTTCAGATAGGATTTGATTAAATGTCTCTTTTTCCACTATGGATAGTGGTAAGGCTGAAAGATCCTTCCATTTGTGGGATTGCTCATTTCCTTCAACATAATCTGCCACTTTAGATCCCCAGTGTAATTTCATAACGGATTTTATTCCCTGTAATTCTGGAAACGAAGATAGTCTTGGAAAACCATTCCAGGAGTCTTCCCAGAAGAGAGCTGAATTGCCTGATTTTATGATCCATGTAAGGTGTGGGAGTATGATGGATCTGCATTTAATTATGAAATTCCACATTTCAGAACTAGACGGAGGGTTTCTTAGTGAGAAGATTCTTTCCGGTGCATCAGAGTCCAAATATTTGATTTTAATGATTTTTTCCTATAAGCTATTTGAGTTGGTAAAAAGTTTCCAAGATAATTTGGCTCCCAAGCTTATATTTCTTTCTATAAGTTTGTGAAGACTGGCTCCTCCCAGATATTTAGAGTGACTCAATGTTCCCCAAGAGATTAAATGTACTTTTTTTTTTCATTCATGTTGCCTTTCCAGATAATGTGAGAGTCATTGTTACTATGTTTCAATAATATTTGATGTGTTTGGAAAATATTTGTTTCAATATTTGTTCCATATGTGTTTTCATAATATTTGATGTTTTTCAATTTTCAATTATACACATAATTGCCACTATACATTAAAATAAAATAAAATTAACAAACAATGAATCATCTATAATACATTTGGTAGTTAACATACGTAACATATAGTTAACATAATGAGACCCATTATTTGGTAGTTTGATAAATGACTTATCCTACTATTTATATCTTCATGATATTAGAGTCACAACCTTTCATTATCACAACCTTTCTAGAGAGTCACAACCCTTCATCCTTTATGTCCTTTGAAATAATTGCAATTGTTCATAATTACAAAATTTTGAGAGAGCCTCAATCCTTCACAATGTTGCCTTTGGAAGAGTTCTATTCATCGTGGGGTCGAACCGTCAGTGCGAATGTGTCCAGTTGGGAAGTTTTACCCTATGCATGGTCCTATTTTGCCTCCCCATGCATCATAAATCTTGGAACCATACCTTACCAAAAATGTCCCTTAAGTGCCCTAAGTGCACAAAAATATCAAACTTTGACAGACCATTTCTTGCAATTCATGGCACCTGGCAGCAATGTTTTTTATGAAGCAAAAAGTTTCAAATGCATTCAATAGAAAGTTTTAAGGTAGACCAAAAATATTTGTGTTCATCTTGGAGTCAAATTGTTAGCACGACCACATCCGTTTGGGTGGGTTTACCCTAGGAATGCTCCCATTTTTCCTCCCTGCACGTTGGAACTCTCGATGCCATACGCTATCATTGATGTCCCTTAAGTGTGTTAAGTGTACAAAACTACAAAATTTTGATGAAACATTTCTTGCAATTGAGGACACCTATGGTGGATCTTTTTAATCCTATAGGATTGTGTGAGGCCCCGCTACAATAACCTCTCTAAGATTTTGAAGACTCAATGTATTTTTCATAGGTAAGAAATTTTTCTGATGACGTAGCAAGTGTCAAATAGATTCAATGGAAAGTTGCAAGGTAGCCCAAAAATATTTGTGTTCATCATGGGGTGGAACCATTAGCGCAAACATGTCCATTTGGATGGGTTTACCCTAGGCATGGTCTCATTTTTCCTTCCCACGCGTAAGAACTCTCGGCGCCATACCCTACCAACGATGTCCCTTAAGTGCCCTAAGTGCACAAAACTATCAAACTTTGATGGGCCATTTATTACAATATATGACACCTATGGTGGATCAATCTGATCCTATATGGTCACATGACACCCCTCTACAATAAAATATCAAATATTTTAAGACTCAATATGGTTTTTGTAGGCAGTGATTTTTGTGATGATGTAAAAAGTGTCAAATGCATTCAATAGAAAGTTGAAAAGTGACCTGAAAAGATTTTTTTTTTTCAATGGGGTCAAACTGTTAGTGTGAACATGTATGATTAGGGTAGGTTTACCCTAGTCATCATCTCATTTTTCCTCTCCATGTGTCTGAACTCTCATCGCCATACCTTGTTGTCGATGTCCCTTAAGTGTGTTAAGTGCACAAAACTACCAAATTTTGATGAAACATTTCTTGCAATCCATGGAACCTATGGTTGATCCATCTAATCTTATAAGACCGCATGACGCCCCTCTATAATAACCTATCTCATATTTTGAAGAATTGATGTAGGTAGTGATTTTTCTGATGATGTAAAAAGTATCAAATGTATTCAATGGAAATTTAAAAGGTAGCCTAAAAATAGTTTTGTTTGTTGTGGGGTCGAACCATCAGTGCCAACAAGTCTAGTTGGGCGGGTTTACCCTAGGAATGGTCTCATTTTTCCTCCCCACTTTCTGGAACTCTTGGCACTATATCCTATTGGTTATGTCCCTTAAGTGCCCTAATGAACCTAAACAATTTCTAGAACCTAGGACAACCATAATGAACCTAGGACAATCATAATGGGCCTAAGAAAATCGTAATGGACCTAGAGAAAACCTAATGATCCTATGAAAACCTACTAGACCTAGGACAAACCTAATGAACCTAGGACAACCTATGTTAGGATTTTACAGAACATCATTTTTGTCCCAAATGAAATAGATCAATTACTCTATCTTCCTCAGATAGTTTAACAATTATGTTGTCCTTCGCTCATGAAGTGAAGTAATTGCGAATATCTTTATATTATAGTGTAAAATAAATTTTATTTAATTTTTTGTGCTTTATCAACATATTACATGATCTTATTAAAAAAATTAGGACACTAATGAACATATTATAAGAGCTTCATCAACACATTAGTAGGAAATCCTATTAGAGATTGTTGTTTTGTCATTTCACATCGGAAATAGAAATATACGTACACCATCTAGAAATACATTAATGCTATCAAAAAATACTAGATACTCATGTCACATGTACAAATAAATTTCTTATTATCAATATAATGACATCATGTATAATACATCAATGCTATCAAAATATCCTAGATACTCATGTCCTCATGTACAAATACATCGTATACCAACAATACAACCACACCATGTATAAATTCATCAATGCTATAAAAAAATACTAGATACACACCTAATACATTTGGTTATGATATTTGTGCTCAGTAATGTATAGCTTCAACCATTAATACCCTCAAAGACACCTACCTTGCAATAGTGTATAAATTATCAGTATTAGAGAAATAATACTAACTAATTGTAAAAATTAAAAATGAAAGTAAGATAAAATCCAAAGCACGATAGTGGAATCTTGTATGTCCATCGTGTTGTAATCCCTGAATTCTCAAGCCATGAGAAGACTAATTTTATTGACTAAAACTGTTAAAGTACCAAAAAATAATGAACCCAAAACATGATGAACCTAAGCATATTGAACCTTTTTGTCATTTAGTATGAGTTATTTAAGTGTGCTTGAATCTTGTATGTCCATCATGTATTTGTAACCAACTGCATTTACAATCCACAAGAGGACTTAGTTTATCAAGAGCAAAAAAATAAAGAAGCAAATTGTAATTAATGTAATAGATCTAAGCATAACGAATGTAATAAACCTTGCACTCATTTAATATGACCTAGTCAAGTGTGCCCAAAGGGTCATCTCTCTGCTTAAGGGTATCCAATATTGCTTCATGATCAACATTACTAATAGTACAATTTTTTTGTTTCATTTTCCTTTATGCTTCAATAACTTAACATTTCCTGCTATAATAAGGTGTGAATACATGGGAATGGTTTTTTGCTTCTCATATTCTTCATATATATGTATGTCATTCTTTCTAATCAGGTATGTTGATAGCTATGTTCCCACAACAATAACTGAAATAGTAGGATACATGAACCCATCACCATATTTTTTGGTTGTGCTAGCTTCTGCTTTCCCTATACACATCGTGCTAACCAGTAATTTGATCTCTTGACATTCCCTTATAGTGGCACCAATGCAAAAACATGTCCTAGATGTAGAAAATATGAAAGATGATCATACTCAGCTAAAATTTACATGTCATCATTTATCATGGATATTGTTTGAGATAAAGGAGTTAGATATTGTGGAACCCATGTATCCACCACCTCACTTGACTCATAATGATCCCAATCAAATTAAAAGATAGTTGGGACAAAAACAAGCCAACTCTTGTGTCCAAATGGTCCATGTACTTGCATTTGAGATTTGAAATGAATGTAACTTTGAAGAATCTATAACTATTGTATAGTCAAAAAAAGGAATCACTTCCATTGTAGACTGGTTTAGCCCTCCAAGTAAGTGGTTTGGGGTCATGTCAAGCACCTTGAATGGGTCTCTAACTTGGATCTGGATTTTTCACCTGTTCTGCCCCATTTCCTACTTTTCTCCAGCCTATTTACGACACCTTAAACTATAAATTGAGATTTTTGACCTCAGGTTCAAAATTGACCTTTTTGGGTCAAGGTTGACCTTGACCTTGACCTAGGTCAGAATTGACCTTTTTTTGGCCCAAGGTCCAGATTTCAAGTTTCTGGGGTTTCTAGATATCTGGCTTCGGAAAGAATTAATTCCCGCTTCCAAGTCACCTGTTTCAGTCTTCAGAACAATAATTCTTAAATTATATTTAATATAGGTCCTCCTCTAGGGATATAGGTCTAATTGGAATTTAATTCTCCTATGTAGGCCTCTCTAGAAGATTCTGCCCTGGATTCATATATAAGGAAGCTTTCTCCTCTCATTTTCTCTAAGACTAACCATGATCATCAACTATCAAAGACTTAAGAAGTGAAATCTAAAGGTGAAGAAGCAAGATTTGAAGCAAGCCAAGTATCCATTGAAGCATTCATTTATTCTCAAGCATTCAAGCACTTCTAGAGCACTCAATTCATCAAGGAGATCCATTGGTATCCATTGAAGGATTCAAGCTCTATTGATCCCCCTTGTTGAAGATTTCTCCATCCACATTCCTCAAAGCCTCCTCCTATGCAAAGATCCATTCAAGATTGGTGTTGAAGATCTACAAGAAATTGATTCAAGACATCCTACATTCTACATTCATTCGGTGCATATATACTTGTGGATCCACGGATTTGAATCCTCTACAAGGGCTTCCATACATGCAAGGTGAATTTATTTATTTACTTTTTTTGTTTTATGCAATTTGAATTATACTTTAAGGTTAATTCCAAAACCAGGGTTTGACCAAGGCAAACCCCNCCCCCTCCCCCCCTCCCCCCAACAAACAAACCATTTTTCTTGCAGGGACAACTTAAGAAAAACTAGTTGGAATGCAAATTTGGATACCCTTTTTGACAAACTATCGAGATCCAAAAATAGATTTTTTGTCATATATTTTAGAGGTCAATTCTTCCCTAGGTTCGAATCAGAAATTTTGGGTCAATGGTGGCATTGACTTGAGGGTCAAAATTGGAACTGTGCTAGATCGGAAAAATATTTCTGGGATTTTTCCGTCTCTACGTTTCTATACCAGATTCGGTTGCAAATTTTTCCAGAAACTGAGTGCAGACCCTGAAAATAGCATTCTACAAATCTGTAATATTTTGAGGTTAGTACTTTTCTGCAATTCATTTTAATTAAAGTTTTTAATCTTCCTAAATCCATCATGCAATCTCTTTTATAAAATATAATTTAGGATCTTCTTCTTTATTCTTAATTCCAATTGATTGATCTTCATTTATGCATTGATCCTTCCTTTGGTGTTAATCAATTTGGATCCTTCCTTTGTGTATTTGAGGTTAAAAGGAACATCTTATCTTCCCCCACACATTTTCTTACATTTCATATTTTACAACACACATCATTCATTCATTTTGATACCTTACATTTTGGTGAACCCGTGATACGCAACTCTTTCTTTTTGGTGTTAGATTTACACTTTTATGTTAGATGTTGCATGCATATTAGATTAGATTTATTTTATGTTCTTGCACTTACACTTCAAAAATTAGAAATCAAAACCTTGTGTTTTTTAAATTAGTTCATTTGCATTGCATTGATGTATGAGCTTTACTACTTCTAGTCCTACTTATAGTATCCCGGTTAGAAGAAGCAGTAGACTTATGGGTTCCTTTGATCCTGAGTCTTCCTCTCTTTTTCTTAGGATCCCGGATGACAATTTGAAAACTCATGATTCCAACCCTTCTATGGAGCATAAATATTCTCACTCATCTCATGATGAGGATGATGCTTTAAGAGTTCCTCCTGAACAAGTCCAAAAACTTTTAACAGAACTTGATAAAATGGGAAATTGGCTTATTCAAGAAAACCATAATCAATATTTCATCCAAGCTATAGAGGTTCTTAAAAAATTCCTCTGTGATAGTTGTAACCACCTAAATTTGGTCTATTCCAACTATGGACCCTATTTGCCCTAAGTGTGATCATACCCTTGATTATGTCCAAACGACCCTGTTACTGCTTGGCATAATTCTTCAAATCAATTTAATGTCCTAGGTGATTTTTATCACTGAATTATATTAACTATTATAGCCATACAATTTAAATCAATTCAAACCAATTAAATCAAACCAAAATAAAAAATGGATATAGTATTTAATTATAAAGGAATTAAATAAATCCCTAAATCAATTACCCACTTGCAAAATGACCCATTCCCCTATCCTATTTAATTTAATTAAAATGGCTATAGTCCCCTAATTATTAAAAAGCAATTTCATTGTTTAAGTAATTAATTCCTATATTTCTAAATGGATTAAATAAGTTTATTTCATTTATTAATATTCCCCTAAACCCCAACCTAACCTATCTCAACCACTTCTACCCTAGGTTCTAACCCTTCTCAACCCATTCACCCTTGCTAATCTAATCCTAATCCTAATTCTAGCCCTAACCTACCTCCTAATGTTGTCACATTCCATTAAGGAATGCTTAGCAACTCGACCCACTTGAGAAAGTCCACTTTCTCTAGCTTGACTTCCTTAAAGTCCATTTTCTCAGGCCACTCTCTTACAATCTACCTTGCTTCTTTAAGGCTTTCGTTAATGCCTTATTAATGAAGATGCCTTAAGCCTATATCTCTCCCATGCCTTATTAATGCCTTGGGCATTAATGGCTCTTACACCTCCATTAATGAGCCCCTTCACTCATTAATTCACCTTGTCCCCCCCTCTCTCTCTCTCTCTCTTTCTCTCTCTCTGTCTCTCTCTTTCTTCTATAAATAGAAGCCATTCTTGAGAGTAAATAAGCCTTCACCTTAGATTGTAAATGCATTGTTATGCTGCTAGATTAATCTTAGAATCATATTTCAATTATTATTCCATGCTTGTTCATTGTTAAATATTCACATGCTTAGAGCTAGAATGCTTATTTATCATCTTTTTAGTTTGTTTTTAGCTAAAAATCCTTCATGCTAGGTTGTATTCATCACTGATTGTAGCATATTCTGAGGGCTTATATGTTACTAATCACACTCTTCCTAGTTAGTAGGCAATAGGTCGATATTAGGTGGTTTTACATGTTTTTCTAACCGTTTTGAACTAATGAAATGACTTATTGAGTGTTTGTGTCTTTCTTAACAGGTTCTCAAATACACATGCACATTTTTGGTGCCCACCGTGGGGCCTGATTTTCAACTTGGCCTCATTTTCTAACACTTTTTTGCCAATTTGCAGGCTCAAGAGTTGGACACAGAATCATTTTTAATCATTCAGGATCACATCCCGGATATGCCATCGCACCGTGGAAAAGTCAGATCGCATACGAGATTTCTCGGGTCATATCTAGTTTAGGCTCACATCTGGTCAGCAAGGGATCATATTCGGTGAATAAGCTCGCATACGGTATACTGTGTCATATTTAGTAAAATTTCAAGATCGTATCTAGTTAAAAAGTTTGAGCATATCGGTTGCCTAACCCCTAACATTCTAACAAGTGGTGTTTCTGGTATTTTGCAGCTTAACAAGTGATTGCAGGTTATTTTTGGAGGTTTTCTTGGAGTTGAAGTAAATAGATACTAACATGTTTTTACAGGTTGCCAATCCCCATCTTGAATTCTATTTCTTTGCTTTCCAAACTTAAGACCATTTCTCCACTTGATAAAACAACTAGATATTATGCTCTTTTCCTTTTGAGGAGAATCAGAAAATTGAATGTTGTCTTATCATTTGTGACAAAATTGGGGGTAAATGAACAAGAAAACAAAAATCACTTAATTATTTTTGGATAGTAACTGAACAAAACAAAGCACTAAATATGTGGGATTAATTGAACAAGCTCAATCGTATAATTTTCTTTTGGAAATAAGAAATTGAGCAACACAAATCATTAAATCATTATGGTAATTGAACAAGGAAAATTTTCCTTTTCAAGCATCCTGTTTTCTTTAAAATAGGAACAACTAAATCGAGCTCAACATAGCTTGAGGGAATGAATTTTGTTTTAAGTGCTTTGGAAGAAAATGGCATGGACTAGGAGAGTATGCTCTTCTTCTTTTGAAGAATCAGAAATCTAGAAATCCTAAGCTCGCCAATCTTGGTTACATATCATTTAAACAATAGAGGGCCTCTCGGTTGAGGAAAAAATCTCCCGGGAATGACCCAAGTGAGGAAAATTCTTACGCCGACCCTTCCAACTTGCTATAAATAGTTGCTTCCTTATAGGCCAAAGCCTCGGAAGATAGAACTGGTTTTGTTCTTGGAATTTCGACATCATTCCTTGAAGATATCGGGGTATATATAGAGTGGAGCAGCTTGAATCTTTCTTGCGAGACTATATATATTAAGGTACTCATAGGGCTATACGCCTCAATTTTTCCTTGTGCAATTCTATGGCGGATAGTTTCGAATGGATTTCCCAATAATCTACAACAACTTCAACTAAAAAAATACCCAATTCATCCCCGAAAGGGTGATAATATTTTGTGCAAGGAAAAAAGTAATTGCCCCAAGACACTCGTCATATCATGCCCTCACTTGCGTTTGGAGTCAGCTAATACAACATCATGACTGGAGCCATTGCATGCTTGGTGATGGCTGTATTCTGATTAGCATTTGAGTGTGTACCTAAATCAACGAGCAAAGATTTTCATCCTCTACCTAGAAAATAGGACAAAGTGAGTGTTTATTTCACCCCTTAACAAAGAAAAACTGTTTGACGTGTCCAAAATCTCATTAAAAAGATAAGATCCTCAAAATAATCAACAAATTTCAAACCCTGGAGTACAAGTGTTTTTCACACCTTACGACACCTCTTGACGAAATCTAGAAACAAACACCTTCACGCACTTTTAAAATGAACTTTGCAAAACTGACCCAAATTGACAAAGACATCATAAAATTGTATCCTATTTTCCCTGAGTTGTATTCAGTATTTAGGATTGTATTTGGTATTTAGGATTGTATTTGGTCAGCAAGAAGTAGTATCCAGATTCTAGGATCATATCTGGTAGCATTAGAGGCTCGTATTTGGGAGCTCGCATTTAGGACAGTGGGCATTTATAGCAGTTTTTCTTAGGAAGTCTCAATTGCTTAGGATACCCTTTTTCCTCTTTAACTGGTTCTTTTTGTCTCTTCTAGTCTCCCTGTTGTTATTTCAAAACACTTTCAAAACATCCACCTTGCATGATTATTCAGTCTTTCATGATTAGTTCAATATGTGTGGTCTACCCATTTTCTATCAACAACTTGGTTCGTAGCTCACTATCAGGGCATTCTAACCCTCTGACGCTAGAATCATTTACATCCACCAACAACAAATAGTTACTTCTACCTAGACACGCTCACTTGAATGATCTGAAATCCTTACTGGCACTATTGGAAAATATTAACAAAGTTGAAGAACAAAGTTCATGGTTAACACAAGACGCAACCAGTACACAACTAGAGGATCAAAAGTCCCTCCTAAAACACCACACTTTCAAGGAAAAAATTCTCGCAATTCCCTTTTTGATCTAGATTCACCTCCAATGGATAGCAACACTAACGAATGGAGTAAGGCCTTTGAGGTTTATAATGATGGAAAATAAGCACAATCCAAAGGCACTGAAGAGGAAGAAAGACCCAAGTTTGAACATAATCCATTTGGATCCGACAGTGAAGAGTAGATTCCTGAAGACGAATACGAAAAACTTAAACAAAGAAAATAGATCAACAAGCTATTGGAATGGATAATTGGTGATGATAAAGAAAAATAATTCCTCCATCTAGCATCCAGAGGTGTCAAGTTACCCAAAGATTATGACGTGGAAAAACTTGAGGAGAAGGAAGTATGAAACCCAATATCTATTCTCACCAAACAACTCAATCTAATTCAAATAGAGCTCATGAACCTCAGACAAGAGAAGGACAAACCTAAAACAAAATACTCTTTGGACACAATTTGTCCATTTCCTTTTGATAAGAGTATCACTATGGTCCCATTTCCTCCTAATGTGGCAAGACCAAAGTATGACAAGTACACAGGAGAAACTGATCCACACGACCATGTAAGAGAATTCTGTGCTCTAAGAATTGAGTACATGCACGAACCCACTTACCTCATGCGACTATTTCCAAGAAGTCTAGGAGGTAATGCCATGGAGTGGTTTTCAAAATTGAACCCTAAGGTCAAAACATTTGAGGAGTTGATGCAATGGTTCATTCAACATTACTCCTACAACATCCAACATGACATCACTATGATGGATCTATGTAGCACCAAACAAAAAACTGGAGAATCATTTACACAATTCCTACAAAGATGGAGGAATATTTTTGCACGATATTCAAGGGTCATTCCCGAAATGGAGAAGATGGAAATCTTCATTAATAATCTAGTGCCTGAATTGAGCTATGCTCTACAAATGCAAGATTCTCCTAGCTTCGATAGGATGATTAAAAATGCCCTCCGTATTGAGGAAGTCATGGTAAAAAAGGGAGAGATCACCCTTCAAAATGAAAAAAAAAGTAGTAGCTCCAACTCCAACCCTAAATGGTGGAAGAAAAACAAAAATGTTGTTAATGACGGAGTAGTTGATGCCTCTAACATTCATTCTAAACCCGAAGCATTCAATCTCACCAATGGCATGCAAGCAAGAAAAGAGGCTAAAGTAACACCTACCATTCCCAAGGCAAACAATGATAATAACAAGGAATGAACCTGGACTTCAAAATCCAAAAGAACATTCACTCCTTTGGGGGAACCTCTTGAGACCGTCTTAAAAACATTGGTGGATAACAAAGTTCTTACGATTCTCGATTCTAAACCGTGGGAACCAATGGTCAAACCCAGGTGGTGGGATGATAACTCCTATTGTATCTTCCACAAAAACAAGGGACACAAGACTAATAATTGTCTCAAAATTAAGCATGTCATCCAAGACCTCATCGAAGGAGGTAAGATCAAAGTCAACGAACATACTACCAATGAGGACCATACGGCATTTAACAAACCCTTTCCTAATTATAATCAAGGAGAAACATCTAAAGGGAAAGGTAATGAGGTAAAATACACCTATTCCAAGAGTGACAATGTGATCAATATGCTCAGCATTAAAACAGACTCCATCAATGTGGTCACAATTAAAGGTGCCTCATCCTCCTCAAATGCTGTAACATGGAGCCAGGCATAGGTTACAATCAAGGAACCTCCAAAACTGACATCAACATCAAAGGTTCCTATTGTGACTATTCCTAAACCAGCAGAAAAACATGTGGTCACTATCCTTGGAGCAAAATATGACTTGGTAGACCAATTACAACGAACCACTGCCAAAATTTCCATCTTTGAGTTGCTCAAGATATCTACTACGCATAGGGAAATCCTAGAATAAGCTCTACATGCTGCTAATGTTCCAAAGGATATCGATATAGACAAATTTCAAGTGATGGTCAATCACATCTCAGTGCCACACTATCTCTCCTTTTCTAAAGAGGATGACAAGTCATTGACCCATCCACACAATCAACCCCTCCATATCGAAGTCCTTATTCATAAATCCCATATTAGACGCGTATTGACAGATGGAGGCGCAGGATTGAATATCTGTACACTAGATCTCCTCAGGAGACTAGGTCTCTCAGAACAAACAATTAACACCAGAAACAAGATAACCATCAAAGCTTATGATTAGGAAGAAAGATCCTCTAGGGGTATTATTTCTCTACCTATCAGAGTTGGACCAATTGAAAGGAATTTCATATGTCAAGTTATAGATTTACCATTGGCCTATAATATTCTACTAGGTAGACCATGGATTCACGAGATCCAAGCTTTACTGTCCACTTATCACCAATGCATCAAGTTCCCACATAATGGGATAGAAGTGACAAGTCCTGTAGAAGCCAACTACACTTGCAACAATATCAAAGCATGTAGCATGATCCCACACAACAAAGAGGCTATGGATGTCATTGCTCCTAAAACTACCAAGGACATGGTCATGAAGAGCTTTAGAAAAAAATTGAAACTTGAAGAAATAGGTATGGGAGAGTACAAGCTAGACCTGACTCCTTCACTGACAGACCTTCCAGTGTCACCGAGGTCTTATGGAAAACTGTCACCAACATTCACACCTCTAGCATTCAAAGAGCTAGAAATACACAAGGCCACTGGCATGATAAAGGCATCCACATCTTCTTAAGATAACACAGAAGAATAGGCAGTCTTGAACTAGCTTTACAAAGGAGAACCAGTGGAATCTGAGGTCAAACATGTGAAGATATCCCCAGAGCAGTATGGAAAGGGATACGAGTTCCTTACACAAATGGGTTACAAAGGAAAGGGACCTCTGAATGACACAGGATGAGGGATCATTGAACCCATACCTATGGAGTTCAGCCTCAATAGAGATAAAATAGGACTGGGCTTTAATACTCAATCCAACAAACCTACTTCAAAAGAGATTCCACCTTCTGAAACAGGGAGTGATAAAATAGATGAGATGATATTGGAACCATGTCCTTATGAAAGATTACTACATATTGGTATAGAGGATCCTGAATATCAAGGAGAATGCTATGTACCTAGCTTTAAGGTACCACAAGATCTTCACACTCCTTTGCTAGCACAACCTCCCATTCAAGAGGTAGGAGACACCATAGCAACAATCACTCAAGAAGAACCCCAGGTAAAGAATTTACATCCTAACTGGGGGCAATTGGTCACAATTTCACATGTCCTCAATCTACCTCACTTTGATCTACAAGAAGCTAATCGAACCCATCAAATAAACATTGCTGAATATTTAAAAAGATCTAATGATGATGTCACAGACTCTCACGACTATGAGTGGGATCAACTATCTATTTCCTCTGAAGAAATTGGGGCAGATACAATTCACATGTTTGTAGCTTCCTCAGCTCCTAGTAAATGACCTAACACTCCTTTTAATGATACTGATCCTCCTGAAGCAGAAGAAGAGTTCCTTCCCCTGATCATTGACGGAGACACTAGTGAATACATAATTCTACGAGAATTTCATAGGCTACAAGCAAGGAGCCTCCTTTTACAAAGGGATGATGATGAGATATCTACTGATGAGTCACTATAGTTTGATCCATATATGACTGACAACGAACCTTTTAACAATGATCTCTCTCTTATTGATCTAAATATCAAAGAGATTAACTTAATAGATCATATCATGTCGGTTAATGGTCTTGATGCTAACATGATGTTGTCCTTCCCAGAATCTGACTCCCTAAAATTGGTACTTCCAGACCTAATTGATTGGACTAAAATGGATCCTACTCATATCCTTGAATTTTCCAATGACCACTCCCTAGCTTTTTATCTTAATGCTTGTGAACCTTACCCTTCTTCCACCAATGCAAGGATCGAGAACATGTCACAGGAGGATATCAAGTTTCTTAGTCAAAAATTGAAAAATAAAAAGAAAAAGTGGATTGATGGTGAAAACCACTCTGTGACAGTATCAGATCCCAAAATAGTAAAGAAAAAAGATGTATCCAATGGTGAAAACCTCTTCGAGGTGCCAAAGGATGAGACTCTTGATATCCTCCCTGAACACTTTTAGGAAAGATCTTCGGTATTGATTGAACCAACACAGCCAGTAAACTTGGGCACGATTGAAAATCCTCAAATAGTTCATCTGACACAATCTTTATCAGAAGAAGAAAAGGTATAGTTCACAGAGTTCCTGAAGGAGAAAAAGATCAACTTTGCATGGTCTTACACTGATATGCTAGGGCTAGATCCTAATCTCATCATGCACCACTTATCTATAGCTCCTGAGATCAATCCCGTAAAACAAAAGCTTAGAAAAATGCATCCTCGTATTGCATTATTGGTGAAAGAAGAATTACAAAAATTGTTGAAAGCTGGGTTTATTCGGGTCATTGCCTATGCATCATGGATCTCTAATGTGGTCCCTATTTCTAAATCTGATAAATCTATCAGGATCTGTGTGGAATTCAGAGACCTCAACAAAGCATGTCCAAACGATGATTTCCCTCTACCAAATATTGACATGATCATAGACCTTACGATAGGTTACCAGATGTATTCATTAATGGATGGATTCTCGGGTTATAATCAAATCAAGATCGCCCTTGAGGATCAAGAGAAAACTGCATTTAGATGCGCATGGGGCACATTTTTCTAGAACGTCATTCCATTTGGGCTAAAGAATGCTGGTGCAACATATCAAAGAGCTATGACAACAATATTCCATGACATGATGCACAAGAACATGGAGGACTATGTCGATGACACCTTAGCTAAATCCAAAGAAAGAGGCACTCACATTGCTGATTTGAGAAGGATATTGGATCAAATGGAACAGTTCCAACTCAGGCTCAATCCGAAGAAATGTGTCTTTGGGGTCCAATTAGGCAAGCTCCTAGGATTCATAGTATCAACAAAGGGAATCGAGGTAGATCCTGTAAAGGTAAAGTCTATTCTAGAGATGACTCCTCCATGTAATATCAGTCAAATGAGGATGCTACAAGGGAGACTCCAGTATATCAGGAGATTCATGCCCCAACTTGCAGATAAGGCACAACCCTTTACTAAGCTACTACATAAAGGGGTTGCATTCAATTGGGATGAACACTGTGAAGCAAACTTTAGGGAATTAAAGGGGTACCTAGCTGCTCCACCTATTCTTATGGCACCTATTCATGGAAAGCCTTTACTCCTATACATTTCAGCTATAGCTACATCCCTAGGAGTATTTCTAGCACAAGAAGATGAAACAAAGAAAGAATGAGCTATCTACTACATTAGTAAAACTCTAGTCACTTATGAGCTCAATTATAACATTATTGAGAAAGCATGCTTAACAGTTGTCTTTGCATCATAGAAATTGAGACACTACATGCTCTCTCATACAGTGAAGCTCATTGCTAAGATAGACCCTATAAAGTATCTTTTGAGCAGAATAGCATTAACAGGACGTTTGGCAAAATGGGTCCTAATTCTTAGAGAGTTTGACATTGAGTATGTCAAATGGAGAGCTATCAAAGGACAGGTACTTGCTGATCAATTGGCTGATTCACCGCTCCAGGATGATGAACCTTTACTAATTGAATTTCCTGATGAAATAATCATGCATCTCACTAAATATCCCTGAAGGATGTACTTTGACGGTTCATTCACTCAACAAGGATCTGGAGCAGGGGTTCTCTTCATAACTCCACAAGGATACAAGATTCCCAAATCTTACAAATTAATGTTTCCATGCACCAACAATATCTCAGAATATGAAGCAGTGGTCAGTGGCCTCAAACTAGCCATGGAATGGAAGATCATTGAGTTACATGTATATGGTGACTCCCAACTAATTATCAATCAAGTTAATGGGGAGTATCAAACAAAAGATGAAAATTTGATGCCCTAGAAACAACTAGTTGATGATCTGAAGAAATACTTTGTCTTCATCACCTTCCAGCAGATACCAAGATTAGAGAACAAAGCTACAGATGCTATGGGTACCTTGGCATCCATGTTATGACTGGAGGAGCATCAATTCTGCTATGACTTCTTGGTGGAAGAAATATCCTATCCTGCCTTTGCTAACCTTGAATACCAGGTAATATGTGCCTTGAATACCCCAGATCCATCTCGGTATGCCAGTATCATTGCATACCTTTTTGACCAAAACATTCCTGCCAATCTATCTAGAAATGAAAAAAAGATCCCTGATTAGGATAGCATCGTGTTATGTCCTCATAACTAACAACCCATATCGACGCAATCTCAATGGTACACTTCTTCGATGTTTAGAACTCGAAGAGTTTGATCTAGCATTAGAAGATGTCCATGAAGGTGTATGTGGATCACACTCGAATGAATTTTCATTAGCCAGGAAACTGCTCAGAGTAGGCTATTATTGGCCTACCATGGAGAAAGATGCTATTCAATTTTCAAAAGCATGTCTTAAATGCCAGACACATGGAAACCTTATTCATGCTCCTGCCAGAGAACTGATACCTTTCATAACACATTGGCCATTTCAGCAATGGGCCTTTGACTTGGTTGGACAAATATATCCCAACTCTTTAAATGGACACAATACCTTTCATAACACATTGGCCATTTCAGCAATGGGCCTTTGACTTGGTTGGACAAATATATCCCAACTCTTTAAATGGACACAATTTTATCATTACGGCCATTGAGTATTTCACAAAGTGGGTCAAAGCCGTGGCGCTAATCAAAGCCACTGGCAAATAGGTGGCTATGTTCATTCTAAACTACATTATTTGTAGATATGGGATACCATATTCAATTGTGATAGATAATGGGGGCCAATTTAAAAATCAAGACATTGATGACCTCTATGAACAGTTCCATATCAGTCAACATTGCTCCTCAATCTATTATCCTCAAGGTAATGGACAAGCTGAGGCATAAAAAAAAAACATTCTCAAAATTCTACACAGAACTGTGAGCAAGTCTGACAGAGACTGGCATCTACAACTGAATCTGGCACTATGGGCCTACAGAACAAGCATCTGAACACCAACTGGAGCCACACCATTTGCTATGGTCTATGGCACTAAGGCAGTACTACCTATTGAGGTTGAAATCCCATCTTTGCTGATATCTTTACAAGGACTAGTTACTGATGAGCAGTACCGCATTAATCAGGTAAATTCTCTAGACCTCCTAGATGAGCGCAGACAACAAGCATTCGATCACCTCAAAGTGTACCAAGCAAGGATGTCCAAAGGTTACAACAAGAAGGTCAAGCCACACAAATTTTAAGTAGGAGAGCTCGTCCTCAAGGAGAATCCTAAGAACTAGCCTAACAGGGAGCAGAAAGGAAAGTTTGAACCTAACTGGCTAGGACCTTATGTTATCACTTCTACTTTTGGGACTGGAGCTTATCAATTAGCTACTCTTGAAGGAGATGTTCTTCCAGATCCTATCAACACTCTACATTTGAAGCGGATATATGCTTAATGTTTGGCTAGCAGAGCCTGTACAACAAATCGTTCTTGCAAAATACCAAAAACATTCAGAAAATTGATCCTGAAGAAATACAAAAATAGTGGAAAAGGTCCTTCAAAAGGGGTATCCTTGGTGAAAACCTTGTAAACAGGCACCTTGATACTACAAAAAAATTCAAAAATTCAAAAAAATAGCAAAAAAACTGAAAAAGAGAAAAGTGCCTCGATGAGCACCTGGTAAAATAGGCATCTTGGTAGAAAAAAGAAAGAAAAAGATCTTGCCAAGTGGTGAAAACCTGGCAATCAGGTGTCACTTGTGTTCTGCGCTCCATCTATCAATGCACTATTGATACTACGCCTTCATAATTTTTTCCTGTGCTCATACGTTGACTTCATTCTTCCTAAATGACTATCTTGTCCTTGCTTGGGATTTTTCTATCTTTACGTCTTAGGAATAAGTCACTCTGCACTAGGGGCATCTTTGTTGGCATAGTTAGGTGCGGTTGCTAGGTTTCTCTAGGCTGGTTTGCCTCACAGACACAACGTTTCTTGACACATGCAAAACAATGTCACTTTTCAAAACAAGGGTGTCTTTTCAAAAACATGGGACATGACATTTACAACTACAAAAATTCCTACAAAGCTATATTGGAATGGATTATCCTATCAATGCACAGACATGGAACACCATATTGCTCAATTTTTTGATTGATGAATCTTTACTATTATTTGACATATAGATGAACAAAGTACTAATTAACACATAGTTTGCTAATGGTTTGATTATGATTCTTTTATGTCCTGATGATGTTTTCAACTAGGGGCATCTAAGTAATTATAAATTTTATTTGATTGATTCTCAATTGATGATTTATTATGTCTTCATAGTTACTCAATGATGTCTGTGCAAAGACAAAGAGTCGCAAGGATTGGGGGCATAATGTTTTCTTGATTTTTTGTGTATGGTGGATGTTCCAAATGATCCTATAAATTTCACCTGACTTGGATGTTTATGGTAAGAGCTACCACTATGGGTGGATAGCCGCATATATCTCGATCTTTGTTATGTGTAAACTACAGTGAGTTTGACACAATTTCCTTGTCTATTTTTTGATCCAAATTGTCACTAAGGTATACGAATCATAATGTACCCAAGGATATGAATTTTCGAGGTCGTTGCGGGTCCAACATCTTGTCTCACTCAGAATCTGGTATATTAAAAGGAAGGTGACTATTTTTATCTTGGCTTCTATGCCTTGATGCCCAAGTCTATTTCTGACATTTCAATAAAACATAGTATTCATACTTTCATAATATCAGTGGGTATTAGTGATGGTTGTACTATCAGATGGTATCCGTTCCAAAAGCACCCAATGATGATAAAAATGTTGCAATATTTACTAAATCAGTGACATGTCCTAAGAGTGTGCATATAGCTACATTTAAAGAATGCATGATGCAATTATCAACAAAAATAACAGCATAAGGAATATTAAGCTCAAAAAAATAGTAGTTTCTATCTTCTTCTAAAAATATCAAGTTAATTAAATCATCTATATTACTGATATCAAATACTGTTGCACATCCATAGCATACATTTTTCATTCATTGAAAAGTAGAAATTGGACAATACAAAAAATAAAATATCCATGAATTGCATTTTTACTTTTTTCATCCTAAGTGCATCCATACATCTATTTTGCATAACTGAAAAATCAAAAGCAACATACATTTGGATTTTCACATAGGTATCATTTATAACATATTTATATCAGTAAAGACTCATCACATCCAAATCATAAAATGATGTTATCATCTGCAAAATTAACTCATCATAAGACCAAGATATCATCACATGTGCAAACATATACATTTACCACATCTATGGAAGCAAAAGGAACTCATGAAACATGTCAGAATCTAGAAACTACATCAGATGAATATCATCATAAACATGGTACAAATCAAAGCATAAAGAGTATCTGAAAGCATAAAGTATACCAGTGAGCATAAAATGTATTAGTGAGCATAAAGAGTATCAGTATGCCAAAAATGAATCAGATATATGTATAAATGTAATGTACAAAAGAGGGGATCTCAGCAGGATCCAGATATACATGTATGATCTCAAAATAAACAAAATGATACAACAATATCAGCTTTGTCCTGCCCCCTCTCCCTTGTCAGGAGGAGGAGGAGGTGGTGCAAAAGGTGCTAATGGAGGTGGCATGGCCCCCTCTGACCGCTGGGCCACTCAAGAAAATGTGGGAGCTCTCTGTCCCTCTGGTACTACTACATGATATAGGGAATAATAATAGGTGGCCCTCTGTCCCTAGTAGACTCCTGTGCGGGCATGTGCATCCCTCTCTTCCCTAAGTCTCTCCATCTTCCTGTCCCTATCTAAAAGCAAGGCATCTGATATAGCCAGCCTCGACTCTGTTGCTGTGGTTCTGGCCTCCAAGGCTATAATCTGAGCTTGGAGCTGTTCCCTTGCTCACATCTTGACAGAGGATCTCCATCTCGGCCTGCATCCTGATCCTGTGGCCTCTTTGGTGGCCCCTGCTATCACTGCCTCTGCTGGTCCCTAGTCAAAAGTGGACTAGGATCTCACTGTGGGGCTACAAATCTAAATCTCTATCATTTTCCCTGCCCATTGCCACTGGCACCACCTATATCCACGGCCTCTCTACCACCACCTCTTTCATCTCCATCAGGCCCATCATCCGGAGGAGGACGCCTACCGTCCCTACCACCATCTCTACCACTGTCACAACCCCCATGTCTCTCGGGAGCCCTATCTCTCTGCGCACCTCCTCTACCCTTGATGGGTTGGTCATTAGGGTCATAATCAAGGGGCTCCTCTATATGACAAATGATCTCCTCGGGCATAGTGAATCACGAAAAGGGATACTCAAGCATCTGGGCAGCATATCCATCTGAAACACCTATATCCTCTACATCTGGTCAAAGTTCTGAGTCTACTACCACCATATCTCAGATCTCCTGGGATGTAGTCTCAAAGGTCAGCTATGCACCCCATAGAGGTGCCTCATCACAAGTACGCACATAAACTGCAACATCCTCTGTACGGCCCTGTTGCCGACCGTACTGCCTTAGAACTCTGGTAATCAGGAAGCGGTCTATAATGTACCTCATCTAGCCTATCAGATATCTGCTCTGACACAAAAATGGTACCTTCCAAGCATCAGATGTCCACACCTTACAGTCTAGATAAGGTCACCAGACGACCTTGGTCATATCATCAAAATGATGGCACTAGTACTCAACCTTGCCCAGATGGGGCTGCTGTAAAAGGCCTGTGTACATATACACATAAGGCTGCTCAGGTGCCCTCTGCCTATCTACTATCGACCATGTGACAGGGATGTGCTCCTAGGCCCAAATCTGAAGACTGAGTATACCAGCAGTCATGCTACGGGTATGGTGATATACGATCTCATGGAGCTCTTTGTACATGTGTGCTAATATATAGCTCCCCCAAGAAAAATGTCAGTGGTGGGTGATCATCTGCTCAATCATGCTCACCCAGCCAACTAGAAATCCATGCTAACCTCTATCCAGCATGAGGATGCCGCCTACCAATCCAGCTAAGTACATAGCTAATCAATCATAGTGATCGACCATATAATCCCATGACAAGTATCTCCTGTCTATGGTATCATCCTGAAAGAATTTGCGCACAGTGCCAATCACCACACCAGCTCTAGACTCAAAGAAAACCTCATGTCCAACCATCGACACATAGAGTATCCTCCAGATATCCTCCAACATCACAGTAATCTCTCTAGTGGGAAGGTGGAAGGTGTTGTGCTCATAATGCCATCTCTCGGCCAGAGTAGTCAACAACCCATGGTTTACCCCGATCTCGGGTAAACCCATCAAGGAACACAATCCACATTGGATCATGGTGGTCTTCTCATCATCTGACAAATGGCTAGATAATGCAAGTACACATGCTAGATAAGTGTCACGAAATGTGACTACCTCAAACTGGGCCTGATTTGGACACAACAATCAAGTATCAGAATCCTATCCACAAACAGGGGCAGCCTCCTAAACACCTAAGTCATTTCAAAGTTCACAGGATGCAAAGTGATCAAAACCTTAAAAAATCTAAGTCTTCTACCCGATGCGATCCTGGAAATACAAGATGTGATTGTGTATATAGGATGCGATTGCGTATACAGGATGCGATCCCCAAAAAATGGGATGCGATCCTAAACGCAGGGTGCGATCCCAAGGAAATGGGATACGATCCCCTGATGAAGTTCCTAATAAAACAAGGAAAAACCTAAGGAATGAGATGTGATCCAAGAAAACCTGGATGTGACACAGAAATCCAGAAAAACCAGATATGATCCTGGAAAAATTGGATGCAAGTCGGGATTGACAGGATGCGATCTGGAATCTCGGATGCGATCCTAGCTTCAACTGGCTCTAAAATTTATAAAAATACATGAAATTCAAAAATTTAATATTCACAGCGTAGTTTATCAAGCACTTACTGGTAGTGGGTAGTCAGCTGGTCGTTAATGTCGGCAGCTCATCTCGAAATGGTGCTTCCTCACAGGGACTACCATCTTTGCTGCAGAGCTCTCTGAATTTCTATGGAGGAAAGTAAAAATGAATAGTGAAATGGTAATTTTGGAAGCTTATGTGGGTCTTTTGAGACATTTAGGGTTTCTAAAACTCCTCCCGAACAACTAAAAATTCATTTGTTTTCTCTTTTTACTCAATCGGGTACCAAATCGAAGGTATCTATGATGTTTTTAGCAGCACAACTCCATTTTTGCGACAGTTTCAAAAATTGTGACTTTGCTTCATTTGTTCCCCACATTGGTCAATACTTCACATTTCATCATACATCTTGGTCTAAACGTCATTTTACCAGCCTTATCACTCATATTTTCACGTAATTAACTTCGTAATCGTGTGTTTATTTGTAAACACACCTTCTTCTACTCCACTCTTTCTTGCCCTACCGCTTCCTGTAAGTGTTATATTCTTTTCAACTGAGGGATTTCTTTCTTTTCCTTCGATTTCATTCCCTAGGGGGCATGATCACACAATCATCAATTAAATTTTTGTTCAAAACAACATCAAAATGAGTTCATTATCAAACAAACTAGGGGCATAACGGTTTCCTTGACTAAGTCAGAACTATTGGATAGAAAGCTTTGGTTCTCATGAGCTAGATATCTTATGTTTCCTCATTTTAGAAGATCTTTTTAAGCTCCTGGCAGCTTCTTACTAATTTTTGGATGACAACCAAGTTCAGAATCAATATTATCAGTTTTTGGACGACAACCAAGTTCAGAATTAGTATTTTTAAAATCTTTTATTGATCTTTGGACGACAACCAAGTTCAAGATCAATTCTATCAGTTTTGTTTGATCAAGAGCGAGACTGATTTCATCAACATTTTGTTCGACAACCAAGAACGGGATTCTCAATCTTTTTGAAGTCAAAATCAAAAAACTTTCTTTGAATCAATGCATTACTCGCACATCAATTCAAAGAGGGGCAAATGTAACCACCTAAATTTGGTCTGTTCTAACTATGGACCCTATTTTCCCTAAGTGTGATCATACCCTTGATTATGTCCAAACGACCCTGTTACTGCTTGGCATAATTCTTCAAATCAATTTAATGTCCTAGGTGATTTTTATTACTGAATTATATTAACTATTATAGCCATACAATTTAAATCAATTCAAACCAATTAAATCAAACATGGCTATAGTATTTAATTATAAAGGAATTAAATAAATCCCTAAATCAATTACCCACTTGCAAAATGACCCATTCCCCTAGCCTATTTAATTTAATTAAAATGGCTATAGTCCCCTAATTATTAAAAAGTAATTTCATTGTTTAAATAATTAATTCCTATATTTCTAAATGGATTAAATAAGTTTATTTCATTTATTAACCTTTAACCTATCTCAACCACTTCTACCCTGGGTTCTAACCCTTCTCAACCCATTCACCCTTGCTAATCTAATCGTAATCCTAATTCTAGCCCTAACCTACCTCCTAATGTTGTCACATTCCATTAAGGAATGCTTAGCAACTCAACCCACTTGAGAAAGTCCACTTTCTCAAGCTTGACTTCCTTAAAGTCCATTTTCTCAAGCCACTCTCTTACACTCTACCTTGCTTCTTTAAGGCTTTCATTAATGCCTTATTAATGAAGATGCCTTAAGCCTATGTCTCTCCCATGCCTTATTAATGCCTTAGGCATTCATGGCTCTTACACCTCGATTAATGAGCCCCTTCACTCATTAATTCACCTTGTCCCCCCTCTCTCTCTCTCTCATTCTTCTATAAATAGAAGCCATTTTTGAGAGTAAATAAGCCTTCACCTTAGATTGTAAATGCATTTTTGTGCTGCTAGATTAAGCTTAGAATCATATTTCACTTATTATTCCATGCTTGTTCATTGTTAAATATTCACATGCTTAGAGCTATAATGCTTGTTTATCATCTTTTTAGTTTGTTTTTAACTAAAAATCCTTCATGCTAGGTTGTATTCGTCACTGATTGTAGCATATTTTGAGGGCTTATATGTTACTAATCACACTCTTCCTAGTTAGCAGGCAATAGGTCAATATTAGGTGGTTTTACATGTTTGTCTAACCATTTTGAACTAATGAAATGACTTATTGAGTGTTTGTGGCTTTCTTAATAGGTTCCCAAATACACACGCACAATAGTGATCAAGGTGTTAATCTCTTGTGTGGTATTACTCATCTTGTGCATTTGAATGTTAAACGTTTATCTCAATAGGCTCAAGATCTAGGATTCACTCCTCCTATCACTAGCGAGGGACCTTCTTCCATTCCTTTACCTAGAATTCCTACTTACAGTCCTCCTGTGATGATGACATCTCTTCCAATTTCATCTATTCCTGTGAGTGTTCCACCGGTATCTCCACCTACCTCACAACCTTCATACCATAGTGTGCCTTTTACTTATTCCAATCCCCTTCCAACTATGGTTCCAAGTGTTCCACCAGTTTTGTCTTCCATTCCTGCCACTTCCTACACTTTTCCTAGTGTTCCTAATATTTCTATGCCACCTATTTCTTCTAATGATTCCACAATCATTAGTTTGGCTCAAACTATGTCATCTTTACAACAACTTGCATCTTTAACCCAATCCAAGTTTAGCATTCCTACATGTGACATGGGTAGTCCTTTATCCTTAGGCATTATTCATGCTATTGTCCCTCAGCAAGCTGATATGCCTCATCTTGAGAATTACAATGGTAAAGGAGATCCTGTTACTCATGTTAAAAAATTTCAAATCCTTTGTAGTGATTATTCTCACGACCATAGGATTTTAGCTAATTTGTTTGCTAGAAATTTTTGTGATAAGGATTTGCAATGGTATTGTTCTTTACCTCCTTATTCTATCAGTTATTTTCCTAAACTTGTTAATACCTTTATCCGAAAATTTCAAAATAACATTGGTCCGCATGTTTCCTTAACTGATTTAATGCATTGCATACAAAACATTAAGGAAAAATTGACTAATTTTATTGGTAGATTTAAGCATTTGTATGCTCAAATTTCTTATCTTGTTCCTGATATTGATATTCAATATATGTTTATTTTAAATTTACAAAAGGATATTATAGATAAGATTCTGCTTACTGAAGTTACCTCTTTTCAACAACTTTGTGCAACACTTCATTATTATCAATTACAAGTGAGTCAATTTGAGAGCAACACTTCAATGGATCCTATTCTAGTTGATAAGAGTGACGCTGATCCTAATCCTAACAAGTTTCAAAAACCTAAAAACTATGTCAAGATCAATAAACAGACGAATGCATTCACTGATCAAGTCATTGTTGCATCCAACAATGCCACTTCTGCATCCACTACTTTCCATATGAATCTTATGTTTACTCCTCTCTCTAAATCTTTACATTCTATTTTGAGTATGTTGTTAAGTGCTAATATGATTACCTTGCCTCCTATTCAACCTCTTCTCCCTACCATGATGGCATCAAAATCCTTTGATCCTAAATCTTTTTGCCAATACCATTGACAGAATGGCCATGATACTAAAAAATGTTATTCTTTAAAGCATAAAGTTCAATACTTACCCGATTCTAATGCTTTATCCATTGATAACATTGATGGTAGTGGAAAAAAATCTGTCTCTCCTCCTAATCAAAACCTTCAAATCTATATGAATCCTTTACCTACACATGATACTAATACCATCGCTCAATCATATTCTATGGATATTGTTTACGATTCAAAGATGGATGATCTCAATCACATTGTTAATCATGTGGAGTACATTGTTTCATCTCAACCTACTATTCAAGATCCATTGCATCCACTTAAATTTCAAGTTCCACCTAAACCTCGAAAACAAACTAAGGATAAACGACCCAAGGAACTCTCAATCATCTTTGATGATTCTGAAACTATTAAGGCTCCCGATGGTCCCCTTTATATTTACGCTAGGATTGCTAAGATACCTACTCATGGTTTTCTTGTTGATCCCACATATTTAATAAATGTCATTACTGAGGAAAACCTTTTTATGAAAAACCTACAACGTGATTGTTATGATATACATATGATGCATGGATCCAAACTTGTAATGGTTTTCTCTATCCCTCACTTGGTTTTATTAACTTTCATGTTGAACTTTGTGGTAAAGTTGTAGATACTACCTTCATTGTCATTCCCACTTTTGATCAATTTCAAGTCAAATTTGGTTTGCCTTGGATAACTGCTATGCATGTTGTTGCTTCTCCTATTCATAAATGTATTAAGTTTATTCATAATGAAGAGGTGAAAATGATTAATCATAGTTTGTATCAACCTTCTATGCATAGAGATTGTGCTACTCTTGATTTCTTTTGGCCTTCATTACCTAATTCATGTCATCCTCACCCTGATAACCTTTTTGGTTCATATTAAGCCTATAAATATCACAAGATTGTCAAGTTAAGCATGCCTCTGATAGATCTTAACCATGGTCTTTTTCCCACTACTTCTATACCTCCTTTATCCATTATTTCTAGCTCTATAACTCAACCTCCCAGTGTCGCTTCTCAGCCTACTACAAATCCTACCAATCCTCCTATAGAACCTGTTAAGGAACCAGTTATTATTCCTCCTAATCCTCAACATGTTTCAAATAAAGTTAAATGTAAAAAATGTGCTTATGAATGTCGTAAGAATCGTAGGGCTAATTCTAGGGCCCATGCCTCTATTCTTCAAAATTATTTACCTTCTTTTGACCAACCTATGCTTGAGGTGTTGGAAGAAGTTAATGTTCATAATGATGTTAAGATGAATGATTATGATAATCCTATTTGCATCTTAGATCCTATTTTAATCAATCTCGATGAGGAGGATACTCTTGATGATCCTACGGATCCTAGTGATGAATATGAGACCATCGATCTTGATACTGGTTTGCGTCATATGCTTTCAACTCAATTAATAATTACACCTAGTATTGGACATCGCGATTCTCAAGTGGATCCTTGTTTGGAACTAAATGTTATTCCTACTATATTGGATATAGTCCCTCTTGCGAGTTTCCCACCTTCCCTAAATGATATAAACCAAGATAGGGAGAGTCGGTGATGAGCTTGATTGGCTTATCCTTCGTGGTATCCCTTTTTGTGTTTTCTTGTTTTATTGTGCTTCTCCTGTAATGTATTTGATAAATGTTTGTTAGATACTTTTATACGACCCTTGTTACTTTGTCGGTGCAAAGTGATAAAGGAATCAAATCTATTGTACAATTCCTCTGTATGTATCTTTACTTTGCTATGTGTTGTTTTCATGTTATGTTGTACTTGTGCTATTGTTCATACACATTTTCCTTGTGTAGTCTTCTTGGATCTGCAACATGGTAGCACTGATTCTTTTTGGTCTCCATGTTGTGGTCCAAAAAGACTCTTCTTCGTAACTCTTGAGTTTTCTTTCCTCCATTGTAATTGTAGTTCTACTTTCTTTGGGGAATGATGTCAATTCATTTGCAATAATATCATATCTCTATATACATATTATCTTATGATCATACTGAACCCACAGTAGGTAGATCCCTTATGTGTTCTCTGTATGTTTATGTGGTATTTCCCTTGATTTGTCTTCATTTGGGGGCATCTTGTAGTGCAAATGTAATCAGTAGAGTCTTTTATGTTTCCGTTAAAGCCATTGCTCCTGTTAAAGTGTTAGCAATGACTTTAACATGGGGGCATATGCTCCACTCACTTTTTGCACACACGCACTTTCAAAATATTTTCAAACTTCAAAATTTTTCCCTTTATGGATTAAAGACTAATACTTAAAGCATGGATTTTTACCTTATAAGATCTCTTGATCCCTCTAGTTTAAATTTATATGGATCTCTTGATCCCTACAGTTTCAATTTACAATTTTTTGATCCCTTAAGTTTGGAAGGTGTTCTTAAGACTAGATCTCCCTGATGGGTTGACTAGTGAATAACTACATTCACTAGGTGGTTCAACTCCATCTTTCTAGTTGCATTGTTTCCTTGTGTGGTTCACAATGGGACATAAGTTCTCATTGGGTGAGGTAATCACACCCTCTCTCTCTTTCTCTTTAACTGGTGAGGTCTCTCTTTTTGTGATCTTAGGGTTGATAAAGACTTAAGTCCCTGGGGGCTTGAGGATTCCTTTGTCCCTTTTGATTTCAATAAGATTATCTTTTCTTCATGATCTCCTTTACCAAGAGTTTGCATCGAGTCCATACTCTTGCTAAAGTGGGGGCTAAATATATAGTCAGAAAATGGAAGCACTTCCATTATAGACTGGTTTAGCCCTCTGAGTAAGTGGTTTGGGGTCATCTCAAGAACCTTGAATGGGTCTCTGACTTGGATCTAGATTTTTCCCCTATTCTGCCCCATTTCCTACTTTTCTCCAGCCTGTTTCTGGCACCTTAAACTGTGAATTGGGATTTTTGATCTCACGGTCAAAATTGAACCTAGGTTAGAATCGACCTTTTTTTGGCCCAAGGACCAGATTTCAAGTTTCTAAGGTTTTTAGAGATCAGGCTTCAGAAATAATTAATTCCCGCTTCCAGGTCGGCTGTTTCGGTCTTTGGAACAATAATTCTTAAATTATATTTAATATAGGTCCTCCTCTAGGGATATAGGTCTAATTGGAATTTAATTCTCCTATGTAGGCCTCTCTAGAAGATTGTGCCCTAGATTCATATATAAGGAAGCTTTCTCCTCTCATTTTCTCTAAGACTAACCATGATCATCAACTATCAAAGACTTAAGAAGTGAAATTTAAAGGTGAAGAAGCAAGATTTGAAGCAAGCCAAGTATCCATTGAAGCATTCATCTATTCTCAAGCATTCAAGTACTTCTCAAGCACTCAATTTATCAAGGAGATCCATTGGTAGCCATTGAAGGATTTAAGCTCTATGGAGCCCCCTTGTTGAACATTTCTGCATCCACATTCCTCCAAGCCACCTCCTATTCAAAGGTCCATTCAAGATTGGTGTTGAAGATCTACAAGTAATTGATTCAAGAATTCTACATTCATTTGGTGCATACATACTTGTGGATCCACAGATTTGAATCTTCCACAAGGGTTTCCATACATGCAAAGTGAATTTGTTTATTTTATGCAATTTCAATTATACTCTAAGGTTAATTCCAAAACTGGGGTTTGACCAAGGCAAACCCCTCCCCCAACAAACAAACCATTTTTCTTGCAAGGACAGGTTCAAAATAGCGAGTTGGAGTGCAGATTCGGATACCCTTTTTGACAAAATATTGGGACCCAAAAATAGATTTTCTATCAGATATTTTAGAGGTTGATTCTACCCTAGGTCAGAATCAAAAATTCTAGGTCAATGGTGACATTGACTTGAGGGTCAAAATTGGAACTGTGCCAGATCGGAAAAAGATTTCTGGGTTTTGTCTGTCTCTGCATTTCTATTCTAGATCTAGTTTCTGATTTTCCAAAAACTGAGTGCAGACCCCTGAAAACAACATTCTTCAGATCTGTAACATTTTGAGGTTAGTACTTTTATGAAATTCATTTTAATTAAATTTTTTAATCTTCCTAAATCTATCACGCAATCTCTTTTATAAAATAGAATTTAAGATCTTCTTATATATTCTTAATTCCAATCAATTGATTCATTTATGCATTGATCCTTCCTTTGGGGTTAATCAATTTGGACCCTTCCTTTGTGTATTTGAGGTTAAAAGGAACATCTTATCTTCCTCCACACATTTTCTTACATTTCATATTTTACAACACACATCATTCATTCATTTTTATACCTTACAACTATATGGAAATCTAATCTATCTCATAATGTTCCCTCCTCAACCAACCAAAAGAATCTGCATACTACTAAATCGAGTGTCCCTCCCTTTGAAAATGTTGAACTACACCTATCAACAATAGAATTAGTATCACAAAGTTTAGCTCCTGAAATCCTTAATTTCTCTTTAAATAGATATCTCTTCACACATGCACCTACTCCATCATGCTCCCCTATCCCATTCCTAGCTTAAAAAACCTCAAACTATGAGGTACACCCCTCTCTGCATGCATTCTACTCAACAAATAAAACATATGAGCATTCTTGAATTTACCTATGCAGATATATGACCAAATGAGATGTCTATCCATTGCAATATATTTTTCCCGCAAGAATTATTATTGTTTTAATCAAAAAAATATTTCACACACTCAAAAGAGTGAGATCTATCATCACTCATATAAAAATGGTACTCTTTGATTGTCTTCATGTCATGTTCTATACTATATGTTATGTAGACAAAAATTGAAACCTGAATGTTTATATGTTATGTTTACCTGGGAATGTTTATATGTTATGTAGACAAAAATTGAAACCTGAATGGAATTCTAATGTCGAGGTTACAACTCATTTTGTGGCTGTGATGTGTAGTTTTATGTGAAGTTAACCACCAATATAATAGTTCCAATTGGGAAAGAATCCTTACACAACTTTAATTTCCAATCCAACCACTAAGACCTGTGACTATGCCTTGCATACTTGCAGAAGATATTTTCCTTGAATTCTAAAATAAAATCAACAGCACTGCATTCTTTTTTAACCAACTAACATATGGAACCTTCACCTCCACTCTTCCAATTCTATTTAACCATCTCATACATCTTTTTTTGAATAATTTTCTTTCCAAATTAATATTCTCTGCCCTTGTGAAAACATTCAACAAACTTCAAAAAAGCACCACATTGTGAGCACTTATCATTTAAGCAATAATTTCTATAAAATAAACGACTATCATCTCTAAGACATAAAAATTTATCTAGCAAGTATCTCGATGATTTCAGAAGATGACCCACACCACAATCTTGTAACATAAATTCTTAGTAGGCAAAGTAGAACGAATCTAGTGTAATAGTTCATGGTGCATTGGAACTGCCACATGGTATTTGCAACAATGAGTATTTCTAATCTTAAGAGGTACACAATAAAATGGTTTTAAGGATTCAAATGTCCTTTGTGATATATGCAATGTTGGATGTCTAGCACAAAATATTTTGAACAACATTGTTTTACTTACTTCCAAATAATGTTTAGGATGGGGTGTATAGTCTCGATCACCAATTCTTAACTTCAATACATCTTTAAAATTTGGTGACACTCTTGAGTTAGAGTGCTGGAATAGTTGAATTTCCTCCTTCACACTATTAGTTATCTTCTTATAAAAATGTGAAAGCCTCACACCATAAGCCCATGTATCATTTTGAAGAGGATCATCAAGTCTTAGTCTTCTTGCAAGTGCTCTATCCAAAGTTTTGTGATTTATGTTGAATTCAAGAGAAGTTCATCTCATAAAATGAGCCTTTCTCAAATGATGACTTACTAAGGAGGTTGTAATAACCGTCTGAGTGTCTCCCTTATCTTTGTATTTTCTATTCTTCCTAATAGAATTGAGAGCATTAAAAATATTTCTTACAATAATAACATTTCTCTCTATTTTCTTGTTCACACAAATCTTCAATTTCACTAGAATAGGTCTCATCTTTTGAATCTTTAGCAATTGTACAAAAATTTGGCATTGCTCGGTCAATTTATTCTTGCTAAATTTTTTTCAAAAAGTCTCAAAGCCCACAACCGAATGGTTTTTATTGATATCTTTCCTTCAAAATTGATCATAATGTTCTCATCCATTTCAAGTAACCATTTAGGTGTTCTTGAAGGTCTTGAATTTGACGTTTGTTCTTTTTCCACATAAGACACTTCATTTCTTATGTAATTTGGAGATGTATAACACTCATTTGGTTCATCAACATCATTTTCCATGCCAATGCCAAATTGAATATCTTGTGCAATATTTGCATGACCAATGTCTACATTTTTGTTCTCAAATTGAATACCTTGTGCAATAGTTTTATTCCCAATCAGTAAATTTTCATTTCAAATCTCAATATTTTCATTATCAATCACTAAAATTTCATTCCTAGTCTCTACATTTTCATTCCCAATCTCTACATTTTCATTCCCAATTTCAATATTTCCAAATTCAATCTCCTCTTCACTTGAAATAACATTTATGGGTGGACCTTGGGCCTCGCCTCCATTAATATTTAACATACCTTGTCTCCTCTTCCTATGGTTTTCCCTATCTCTTTCTCTATATGCTTCAATTTCATCTTTTTTAAGCATTCTCTTTCATTTATGCTTTCGATGACTAATGCTTCCTATTATACCACCTAAAAGATGACCAATTATGATTTCCAAACAAGAATATGAGAAAATGATACTCCAAAAAGTGTTGTATTCTGAAAACCTGTGAATGTCACAGGCAAAAAGAATATAGGGTCCGTTGAAATCAACAAAATGGCCCACTTCCCTCTTGTTGTTTATTAAGTATCCGATATTGGATATTAATACCACGCAAATTCCAAACTTTTACTGTTGGCGCTATTGCCAATGATATCTGATATCTGATAATATCTGATATCAGATACTTCTACTATGACATTGACAATTATAAATTCAACATTCACACTTGTTTATTTTTCAATGTTATAATATAATATATATTATATTATGAATATAATAATATATAATATATATTATTATTATAATATGTTATATTTTATTTACTATAAAAATTATTAACTTATATTATATTGTAGAGAGAGAGACCCCTCAATACACCTTATTTCCCCTTACCATACATTAATGTGTCCTAGGGGCTCCTACAATACATTAATGGATAATGAGGGTCGTAAGGGGTCATAAGTGGTTGTAACAAGTCCTAGTGTATCCTACACCACTTAGGACCCCTCAACAAACATTAATGTATCCTATAAGGATAGGATACATTAATTGGTAATGGGTGTTGTAAGAGGTCCAAAGGGGTCATTTATATATCCTAGAACCGCTCTAATGGGTCCTAAGAGGAGAGTGTCATTCACCTAGGTTTGTAGGAAAAATCTCTCTGACCAAAAAAATGCTTATAACTAACAGTATCTTAATTGTACAATTTTGGATTTGTAGGAATTAAGTAAGCTTATCATATTAATTAAGGGTATAATATTACATGTTACATTATTATATATAATTTAATATTTATTAAATAATATAATATAATATAAAAACTATTAATTAACATTTGATATTGGATACTTAAACCCAAAAATTCCAAACTTTTGCAATGGCGCCCAAATGTGGCGTCATTGCAAAGGTATCTGATATCTGATACATATCTGATATTAGATATATATGTGATATCAACTACTTCTGACACAAATCACCAACACCAAGGTTTTCCTTGGGATTAATATGACTTTTGGATTGGGAATTTCAAGCCTCCAAAGTCAACTCGAAAAACATGTTTTTAAAATCTCCCCATGTTTCCAAACTTTGACCTTATAGTTGATACTTTTTAATCCAAAATTGATGAAATGAAAAGGGTTGCTTAAGAAAATTATCGTCTTTCCACCAATATAAATTATGTCAAGTTTTGAGTTTAATAAATAATTTTTTTTTTTTTTCTAATTAGATTGTCTAAAGTCTTGATTGATAGGTTGATAGAAAAACACCTATGAATTTCAAATGGTATAACATTTTTCAAATCCAAAACTTGTGTCACATTCTATGATTTGCATACTATAAGAACAAAAATTATTTTAAGTTTTAACCAAGTTAAGGTGGTGAGACACGTGAGTTTTTATATTCTGAAAACATTATAGTAAGAAATCATATTAAATTATCTATTAAGAAAAAAATACACAAAAACATGTGTCACATCCGAACATGAGTCTTCTACTTATATCGTGAATCTTAAATAAAAATAATTATCATTTGATTGTGGTTAGGGTGGTCAAACATACACCTACTTCTTATCATTTTCCCTAAAATTTACGTACTACTGCATTGAAATTTTAAATATTCACCAAATAGATTTTTTTAAAAAAAAAAAAAACTAGTAGCTTAGAAACTACATTCAATTTCCTACAGATTCTCCTATTACACATTTTTGATAAAAGGTAGATAACTTGTTCAATTTTTTTCGTCAAGTTGCCAACCCTATTTTTCTTAAATTTCATTACCGCTTAAGGGCATAGTTTGACATACCATGATCCTGCACACATGCATAAGTATTAAAAATATTTTTTATAAAGAAAACCTAAGCATCTTAAGACACTTCCTAAGGATGTTGGAACCATGTAATAGTATTTACAAGGTAGATGATACCTTGATCCTAACACATGCAATTATATGTTGTTATACTTACTCCTTAGCTAGTGATGGCCACAATAAGTATGGGGTTCTTTCTTTTCCTTGTAGTTGAAAATAAATTGACAAAAATGATGCAACCCATAGTGTTCAACATGATTCATTGATATTTATTTTAGTTAAGATGTATTTAAAGGCTAAGTGTTAATGAGCCGAGTGATAGGAAGATGCATGCACTATTATGTCTAATTCAGTTACTACGCATATACCTTTTTATTAATGGATTCATGTGGTGTGTATTTTCACACTTATACCTTTTTTAGTGGCGATAACAAGTTTTATGGAATTCTTGTGTGTCTCTTTGGATGGAATTGAACTTGAGAAAAGAATGGGATCCATGTTGTAGCATGAGATGCACCAATATCTTTTAACTAAGATTTACTTAAGTGCTTATGTGTTAATGAAGTAGGTAAAGGGGAAGATGCTTTTACTAAGGTTGAAATCTAACCTTTTATCAATTAGTCATTTTGTGTCCATACAAGGTTTAAATTATATATATGTGGTGCATGCATGAGCTAGCCAACTATGTATATGTGATGCATGCACAGGGTGATCACATTGTGTATATCTGATGTACATGTATGAGCTTGTCACATTGTGTAAAATTAACACATGTGAGATAGTCATTATGTACATGTACTTATAATATGTGTATGATCTAGTCACATTGTGTATTTACAACACATGTATGAGCTAGTCATACTATGCATACACAACAAAATTCATGAGCTAGTAACTTTGTTTATATATGAAAAAACCATGAGCTCAATGCTATTTATACTTATGATTTGTAAATATTAGCTATTCACAATATGTATATGTGATAGTTAATTAATTTATTCACACACACACACACAAAAAAAAAAAAAAAAAGATACTTAGTAGGGCCGTTATCAAAAAAAGCTTTGAGGTTTAGGTTTAGATCCAAGAATGACTCCCTATTAGATGTTTTCAATTGGTATTTAGTATAAATATGTAAGATTGCATCATAAGGTTATTGCCATAGGTGTTGTTGGTAAGGCTACCAAGTTGTCACTTCTAAATTGGATAGAAGGTGTTTGTCAATTAAGTAATTATTTGAGGTATAATGAAAGAAATAAAAGTAAATAAATTTAATAGTAAATGAAGTTGGTTATTAAAGTAAAATTGAATGATAAAATTATTATATAATAATAATATTAGAATTAAATATAAAATAAATAAGTAGAAAGACAAATATGCACTTTTATCTCTTATGTAATAGTATTTATATAAGATTAGAATTTAATATTTAAAAAAAATAGTCACCATGTACCTGTGATGTGTGTATGAGCTAATCACACTGTGTATATGTGAAACATACATGATCTAGCCACATTGTGTACATATGACATATGCGTGAGGTCGTGTCTATGTGTGTATCAAGGCGATGTTTGTATGAGTTAGTCCAAATGTGTTTTTGTGTGTGTTCATACAAAGATGTTAACATGTAACTGTCATTTGATTGAAATAATTTTTATAGGACTTTTTATATAGATACAATGGAAAGCATAAAGTCACTTGAGATTTGAAAATTTCTTCAAAAATCTTATCTTAGGTGCGAAGATGAAGTAACTTTATAATTGGTGTGTGAGCTATAATGCCTTTGATTCTTTAAAATAAATACTTAGGCAGGGTAATTATAATTAAGCCTCCACATTTATGATTGGATATAGAAATAACCTTAACATAACAAATTTTCCATATCTAATGCAAGTATGGAAGATTTATGAGGTTTTTACTGATGAGCCTCTCAAAAGGCCATTTTTTTCATGTGTTTACTTTCCTTTTTCGGCATTTTGTTTTCAAAGCAGAAGACTTTAAACTTATGGTTTATATATATATTTTGTATGTAAGGGCATAAGTAGGTAAAATGGATGGTAAAAACATAATTTATTTTTCTTGAAGCTAATGGATAGAAGTTGCATGTTGAATAGATAGTCCTTTTCCCTATGCTATGTTTATGGGTAGTCTCCTTCCTGTAGCCGAATGCTGTGCAAGAATATTGAATGAAATCTCACACTTCTTTCTTAGTATTAAATGATAAAATATATTTATGCGTCAGAAGTTATGTATACTAACCATTTTGTAGGAGTCAAGTTATGGCACATTCAATAATTCTAGCATGGTGTTGAAAGGGTCAACGACATCCGTTACCTTCAGAAGCGCCAGCAGAAATCAAGGAATTAAGTAAAGTGGTTAAAGATGGGCATGTCGCAGAACTCTCATGGAGGAACAAGTCAGTTCAGATCCTGAGAAGACACCGTGTGCAGATCTAGAACCACTGCATGCTACATTTTGGGAAGAACTTGAAGACCTACTATTGTTGTTCAAGATTTCTGTTATGGGCACGATGTATCCATTAGTGATCCTCATTAATTGAGTGATCCTAGATTGAGGTTGTAGTGTAGTTCCTCATTAAATAAGTGGAATTCTGTAGTTCCACAAAGAGAAGCAGGGAGTGAATTGATACAATTTCTAGAATAGAATTTGACATTGTAGCACTGTTTATTTTCCAAGTATATTTTCTCCATGAATGAATAGAGTGCAGAATTTGAGTTTCAGTCTCTTATTATAATTGCATTTATATTCACTCATCCAAGGGGGCCCACTTGGTGAGTGAATCATTTTATTAGATTAGAAGTTATTTCCTTTCTCATTAATAAGTAAATAGAACTCTGTTGTTCGTGCAGCCACTAGTAACATAAATGGTGCACTGTTCCTGTAGCATAGAAGAGAAGAGTAACTCCTACTCATGATTACTATTTTCTTAGCATAATTGCATTCAATTAAGATAGTATAGATTCCTGAAGCATAATGTATTTTGATTCCATAGGTTTAGCCATGAGAATCAAGGAATTTTGAAGCATATACTTTGCAAACACCATTCCAATTTTATGTCCCTGGTCGATAATCAAATGAAACTAAATAATCTACTTAGCAGCCATTTAGGGTGTCCAATCCTGAAATAGCAGTCCAATGCTATGTGTTTCTAAGACAATTGTTTGGCCAAGCATTTTTGGCGCCGTTGTCAGGGATGGTGTTAGTTCAAGCCACTTTGGTGTTCATGATTCCAGTTTTTCTAATCTAGGATTTAATTTTAAGCAAGCATTTTATGCATAGAAGAAGAGATCCTCGAAAAAAAAAAAAAAACTAAATAAATGCAATTTGAAATCACAATAGCTATTGAGAACAAATATCATTGAGAAAAATATACAAATTGTTATGTTACACTTGCTGATTTGCTTAATTGTGAGTGTCATATGCAGGCTTTGGTTTTCAGTCAAAACATAATTACAGATTTGGATGGTTCAGTATGAAGCTAAAGTTGGTTGGAGGAGATGTTGCAGAAGTTGTGAGCTTCAGGAACTCTTTGTTTATTCAAATACCATAATACCCAGTTTTAGTTATCCTAAATAAAAATATAGAGTATTTTCCATGCACCATTTCCAGAGATTATCTTTTCCCTAATAGCTTTGGGTAGAATTTTCTTATAGGTCTGAAATTGGTATATATAAAAAAATTTTTTTTTCTCAAAGATAGGCCAATGGAAGAATGAAAAATATTGAAAGATGGATATACAAATAAACAAGTCAAAGTATTAAATTTAATAGAAATCTAAGAAAAAAACAAATAAATCCCCTAATGATGGTTCAGAGGAGGTAGGTCTTTAGACCTTAACAACGGATGATGGTTCAGAAGTTGGTTGAAATGTTGATATATTGGACAACAAATTTCAATTTTAAAATCTCTGAGAAGCACAATAGGCCAATGAAACAATGGCAAGTAGTGAAATATGTATCATCCAAGTAAACAAGTCATAGTATTAAATATTATATGAGTCTAAGAAAAAAAATATGTATCATCCAAATAAACAAGTCATAGTATTAAATATTACATGAGTCTAATAAAAAATAGAATTCCCCTGAAGATGGTCCAGAGTTAGGTTTTCTGACCTTAACAATTGATAATGGTTCAAAAGTTGGTCTGAAATGTTGATAAATAGGACAACAAATTCCAGCTTTAAGAACTCTGACAAGTACACATAATTTTTTTGTAGAATCTTCAAACATTTAATTACAAATAGGTAATTTATGTCAGTAGCATAGGTGACTATTCATGGCTGATATATTATGGTTCTTGCATTGCCTTTGATGGGCAGATGGTTTCAAAGCACTTTCTCACAAGAGATGAACTGGCTTTCAAGTTCTTGGAAACACAAGTGGGCAACCATGTATTCTGGAAACCAATATATGTCAATGGCAGTGGAAACAGAGAACAAAGACACATGCTTTGGTTTGATCCCACCATGGATTACCACACATTTTTGGTACTTTGGAACAATAATCAGATTGTGTAAGTACATTTACATAACTTTAAGATGTTTACATGGGTGATCCCACAATAGTGGGTTACACTTTTTTGGAGGAAGAAATTCCTCACAAATCCGTGAGGTGGGAGGATTTAGTCAGGTACTTTCGATAGAAAGTACCTGATTGTTTCGATCGGAACATTAAT
>MU224094.1:14713-85598 GCA_018584345.1 Thuja plicata
TGAGAAAGGATGGGAAGTTTTTTGAGTTTCACTATAATGCAAGATCAGCGAAATCTACATTCATCCACTTTCAGGTAGTTTGTTCCTTTTTATTAAGTCTTTTTTCAAAAGAAAAATTTTGTGGACAAGGAGGGATGGAACTTGTAGGATTCATTTGTATCAAATCATAAAGCACTGGGTTTAATCTTAGGATAGAAAACATGGTACCTAATCTTGTTAAAAGTGTCTTTTGATGCTTTCTTTTATTTTGTCTTTGACATGATTGGAAATACATTCAAGGGAATTGAATTTGTTAATTAACTTTTTACATTCCTCCTCAAAGTTGTTTTTTTAAAGACATGAAATGATTTCTCATTCTTAGGAGATGGTCAAATAATGGACATATATATTAATTTTGGAAGTATAAATAATGTCTGATATCTTCCTGAAGAAAGATATGAAACGGGTAAAGACAATCTTGTCAAGACTTTGTTCGGTACCCCAGCAGATATAACTTACAAGCATGTTGTGTAGTCACGACGATCTTTCAGCACAAAATTAATGTTTTTGCATGCCATTTTTCTTTTTAATTCTATCTTGAATCTGTCGCAATTGCGATGTTCACCCCCAGAATTATGACAGGGTTGTTGTATTGGCGACGCCCAAAAATTGTCGCAGTTGCTTGGGTGTTTGTCACACTTGCGAAGTTTACCTCCAGAATTACGATGGGGTTGCTGTATTGGTGACGCCCAAAAACCATCGCAGTTGCTTGGGTGTCTGTCGCAATTGTGATGTATACACATAGAATTATGATGGATTTCCTGTATTGGTGACGCCCCAAATGCCAGGGTTGATAGGGCTACATAGCAACGGATTGAAGTCGTAATTGCGATGAAAAAGGAAAGACGTCGTATTTTGTGACTAAAAAATAGCGACGTCTATTCCTGTTGCAATTGAGACACATGGCTATCCCAATTGTGACACATAGCCGTCGCAAATCGACCCCAAATGTATTAGTGATTTGAGAATACTATATAATTTTACACATTTTTATTAGTGTTCCCATTGTACACAATTTCCTTATGAATAGTTTTATTTCTTTAAACAAAAAATGGTTTCTTGTATTAAATACTACATATGCTGAGAGAGAGAGAGAGAGAGAGAGAGAGAGAGAGAGAGAGAGAGTCTACAAAAACAATGAGTGCATTGTAGCATGCTTGTGAACACATTTGGATCATTTTTATTTGCATATTTGATGAATCTAGAGTTATTATCCTTGTTTCCACATTTTAGCTTATACTCTCCATAATATTCCTCATACATTCATGTATAGTCGGAAAATGCAAGCACTTCCATGGGAGACTAGTTTAGCCTTCCGAGTAAGTGGTTTGGGGTCATGTCAAGCCCCTTGAATGGGTTCTTGACTTTTATTTGGCTTAATCCTCCTGTTCTCTCTCTCTCTCTCTCTCTCTAGAGAGAGTCTCCAAAAACAATGAGTGCATTGTAGCATGCTTGTGAACACATTTGGATCATTTTTATTTGCATATTTGATGAATCTAGAATTATTATCCTTGTTTCCACATTTTAGCTTATACTCTCCATAATATTCCTCATACATTCATGTATAGTCAGAAAATGGAAGCACTTCCATGGTAGACTGGTTTAGCCTTCTGGGTAAGTGGTTTGGGGTCATGTCAAGCCCCTTGAATGGGTTCTTGACTTTGATCTGGCTTTATCCCCTTGTTCTACCCCATTTCCACTCTTTCTAGCCTTTTTCTGGCAACCCAGACTGAGAAACTAGGACTTTGGCCTTGGGGTCTAGGTCAATCTTTTTGGGTCAAGGTTGACCTCGACCTTGACCTAGGTCACAATCGACCTTTTTCAGGTCCAAGGCCCAAATTCCATAATCTTAGGGTTTCTGGATGTCGGTCTTTGGAAAAAGTTAATTCTCGCTTCCGGGTCGGCTATCTCGAACTTTGGGACAACAAATCCTAAATTATATTTTATATAGGTCCTGTTCTAGTGGAATGGGTCCAATTAGGACTTAATTCTCCTATGTAGGGCTCTCTATAATATTGTGCCCTAATTTCATATAAAAGGAAGATTTCTCCTCTCATTTTCTCTAACCATGAACTATGATCATCAAGCACAATTGCAAGAACTTTCAAAGACTTCAAGAGTGAATTCCAAAGGTGAAGAGGCAAGATTTGAAGAAATCCAAGTAGCCATTGAAGCATTCATCCATTCTCAAGCACTTCTCAAACATCCATTTTCATCAAGGAGATCCATTGGTGGTCATTGAAAGATTCAAGCTCCATGGAGCCCTCTTGTTGAAGATTTCTCCATCTACATTCCTCCAAGCCTCTTCCAATTCAAGAACCCATTCAAGATTAGTGTTGAAGATCTAAAAATCAATTAATTGAAGACATCCTACATTATCCATTCTCCATTCTACATTCTACATTCATTTGGCACATCCATACTTGTGGATTCAAGGATTTGAATCCTCCACAAGGACTTTTACATGAGCAAGGTAAATTGTTCCATTTACTTTGTTTATTTCTGCAATTTCAATTATATATTTGAGGTTAATTCCAAAACTAGGGTTTGACCAAGGCAAACCCCTCCACCAAAAAACAAACCCCTTTTTATTGCAGATATAGGTTCAGAACAGAAGATCAGGATGGAGATTCAGATATCCTTTTCAGCAAACTTTTGGGATCCGAAAGTAGAATTTCAGTATGAGAATTTTTAGGTCTATTGTGACCTAGGGAATAATCATAAATTATAGCAAATGGTGACATTGAATTGAGGGTACAAATTGGAACTATCTCAAAATAAAAAAAGATTTTTGGTTTTTGTTTGTCTTTGTGTTTCTGTTCCAGATCTGGTCTCAGATTTTCTAGAAAGTCAACACAGGCTCTAGAAAACAACATTCTTTGGATATGAAATATTTCAAGGTTAGTGCATTTCTCCTATTTCATTCAATTAAGGTTTTCAATTCATCCAAATCTAAATCACATTCAAATTAATCAAATCAACAAACCGGGTACTTGGATCTTCCTTCCTTATTCTTGTTTCCAAATGATTGATTCATTTATGCATTGATCCTTCCTTTTGGGTTAATCAACTTGGATCTTTCATTTGCACATCTAAGGATAGAAGGAGAGCATCTCATTTACCCCCATAAACAACATAAATAAATATTCAAATGTAACATATCCAATAAACCAATTTTCTTATGTTACAATTCAATATATAACTTTACTATCTATTTTAGGTATTTAAACATAATGGATAGTGTATATCATGTAGATAAATGAATTTGATTTTGAGAATGTTATGGGTTTTGGTGTTTATAAATGATAAATAATTTTGATGAGATACTTTTAAAGGAACTTACTTGTAGTAGAGCTTAACCATCAACCCATAGGTGAAGGATGAACATCTACAACAAGTTCAACCTTGTAGGTAATGGACGTAGCAGTTGTGGAGCAGTATCCATGAAATAATGATGGTTCATTTATGGATCTTACCACCTTTTTTGATATTTTTTATTTGGAGTAAATATAATCATGGTAACAAGGAGGGATTTGTGTAACAATAAAACATTGATCATAAACTATGTTTCCCTATTCATGCATGTCTTCAAGAATAATTATTCTTTAATGATGCAAGAGTTTGAAGAGGACTATGGCATTCTTGTCTCTACTTAATTGGATGTTTATTGTTGCTTATGGAAGAGTAAGGATTCCCCATACTATCATGGATGAATTGACATATGTTAGTAAGTTGTTTAGTGTTAGTGAATAATCCAACTCTCAAGAATATCGGATCCTATCAGAGTTTATGCTAGTTACTAGTTAAAAATAACTAGTGACCAATTAGTTGCTACATATTCTTATTGGTATCTTTATCAATCAAGTCCCTTTCCATATCATGTACTTTTCTAAAATTAGAATTAAATGAAAAATTTAATGAAGATATTTAAGTTAAAGAATAAATATTCATGGCTAAGATTGTAGCCACTCAGGAAAGGACCACTTGAGGTAATATTATTCTTTTAGTAGCTTAGATTAATGATGATAATTTGATAGATTGTTGTTAGTTAATAGAATAAAAAGAGAGTTTTTCCTAGAGAGGACATAGGCTAAACAATAACAGAAATATTAATTGACAAATGTTACCTCAAGCATGAAAACCCTTGCATGTGATCTCACACAAGATTTGATGTTGATAGAATGAAGTCCTACAAAATGTTAGTGCATGCTTTCATTGTGCATAAACTGTTGGAAATATTTAGGTTAGGGACTGAGAGGGGGGGTAAATCAGTAACTCAAACAATTCACACTTATGCCCTATCAATCTCAAAATTATACTCTTATGTTTACCAATACCGATACATGTTCTATCTAAATTCGATAACTTCTCTAATATTAACCAATAACTGATAACCGATAGGTTTGCAAATAAACAAACATGTAACCCACAAATTATCACTGAAAGAATAAGGTGTTAGAATAGTCCCAAAGGTTAACTAAGAGGGGGGGGGTGAATCAGTTATCAGCTTATTCAATTCTTTTCTTATTATTAACTCCAAAATACAATAAAGTAAATGCACATTCAGATAACACAACAGACAACAACACAATTTGGTTACAGGGAAACCAAATGGTAAAAACCCCGGTGGGAATTAACACCCACAATGAACTATACTTGTTTATAATAATCCCTATTAGAAGATCTTGCAACCCTGTTAGGAGTTGTTCTTTACAATGCAATAAGTATAGTGACTTGGTTAAGGGTCTGACCCTATTAGGAGTCTTTTAAAAATAACCCTGTTAAGGGTAAGGACTCACTATCCAAAAGCTCAATGCTTGAATGGTGAAGGCTACAACCTTCTGTAGAATAGATATGCACTATATCTGATGATGAACTATAGATTAGACCTGTTGTCTTGATCAGTTCCAATGTATTGTAATCTTTCACTTCTTCTTCACATAGATCCTTGATGAATGAAACACAACTGATATTCTGCTCTGTACTTTTTATGTCTCTTGTCTTCTCATTCACACTTAGCATTCCACAAATGAACTACTATAATTATCTTCCTCAAAGTATGAGATCATGGGACCTGTTAGGAAACTCTTCATAACATCCTTCTTGGCTTAACTAACCATGCAAGCATAATTACAACCGTGCAATATAAACTGAATAGACGTGACGCTTCACAAAGTCGGCCTCACCAAATTGACTCTAACATTGCAATCTTGTTGAAACATGTTTGACGCCTTTAGATAACTATCTTTAACTCATAACTAATCTTGAATATACACACGCATATCTTGAAGATAGGTGCAACTCAAGAACCAATGCAATACGTCGGCTCTATACAGACAACCTCCAGAAACTGTAACTGTCGTCTAACAGAATTACACAACACAACTGAAACTTCATATCTGAGTCTGCGTGTATGAACAAAACATAAATAACATGTCTACAACATGAATATAACCACGCAAGGCTTGATAACATTATTCTGGTAAGTACATACAGAATACTACTATATATTATATGTTGTCATCAATGACAAACATACAAACAACTAGCTGCCAGAAGTAAATCACCAACAATCTCCCCCTTTGACATTGATGGCAACATATGATATTAAAAACATCTTCAGCACATGGTGTCTTCTTTCTTTTTACAATCTTCTCAATATCATCATCAAAGATTCCTCTACACTACTGTAGCTCCTCTGTTTGTGTTTATACTCCCCTAGAGTATATGCTCCCGCTTACTATATACTCCCCCTTTGACATCAATGGCAAAGGATGCCATAAACAATTAGGCACAGGTACTACTCCAGAAGTAGAGTAGTCAACCATTCATTAGTCACTATGGACTGATGTTATTTATACTTTATCTAATCAGACTCAGGAGAGGGAATTACTCCCAAATTCTCTCTAAGATACTCAAAAGTATCTTTTGATAGAGGTTTTGTGAAAATATATGCCAACTATTCTTTGGTGCTCACATAGTCCAATTTCACATCTTTGTCTGCAACTTTTTCTCTAAGAAAATGGTATTTGATCTCAATGTGTTGTGTCTTTGTGTGCATCACAGGGTTCTTGGACATGTTGATAGTACTGGTGTTATCATAGTGAATAACAATAGGATAATCAACCTGTATACCAAAATCTTTAACCATCTACTTAATCCAAACCATTGTTGAACAATTCAATGCTGCTACAACATATTCAACTTCTGTTGTCGACTGAGAGATACAATTCTTCTTCTTGCTTACCCAAGAAACCAACCTCTCTCCAAGAAATAATTCTCCTCCAGAAGTACTCTTCCTGTCATCAATACAACCTCCCCAATCTGCATCTGTATACACATAAAGTTTTACATTCTCTAATTTAGGATACCATAAACCATAGTCTATAGTTCCCTTTAGATATCTAAATATTCTCTTTATTGCCATTAGGTGATTTTTCTTTGGTTCAGCTGAAAATCTACCAACAATGCCAACTGCAATAGATATGTCTGGTCTAGATTGAGTAAGATATATAAGTTTTCCAATCATAGACTTGTACAATGTCTTGTCAATTGCTGCAGAATCATCCTCTTTAGAGAGCTTGCTTCTTGTTATCATAGGAGTGCATACTGGCTTACAGTCTTCCATCTTGAAAGTTTTCAATATTTCCTTCACATATTTGGACTGATTTATGAATATTCCTTTATCTATTTTCTTTACATTAAATCCCAAAAAATATTTTATAGGACCAATCATGCTCATTTCAAATTCATTCTACATTTATTTTGCAAATTCTACACTAAGCTTGTCATTACCTCCAAATATAATGTCATCAACAAATATGGCAACAAGTAATAGTCCATCGGGCATCTCTCTTATGAATAGGTTACAATCTGCTACTTGTTTCTTAAATCCAATCTTGGTAAGATAACCATCTAGTCTCTCATACCAAGCTCTTGGGGCCTATTTGAGTCCATAGAGTGCTTTCTTCAATCTGCGTACCATGTCTAATTTATCTGATAGATTAAACCCTTTAGGCTATTCTATGTATACTTCATCCTTCAAGTCACCATTCAGAAATGCTGATTTGACATCAATTTGATATACTTTGAAGTCTTTGAATGTTGCATAGGCCAAGAATAAATTAATGGCTTATAGTCTTCTCACAGGGGAAAATGTGTCAGTGTAATCTATCCCTTCCCTCTGTGCATATCCTTTACACACTAGTCTTTCTTTCTTTCTGACCACTGTACCATCTTTATTAATTTTGTTCCTGAATACCCACTTTGTTCCAATCACATTTTTGTCACTAGGTCTAGGAACCAATTCCCTTGTATCATTTTTTATTAAATTTGATCTAATTCTTCTTCCATTGCTTTTTGCCAATCACAATCCTTACAAGCATCTTCAACATTTAAAGGTTCAATCTATGAAAGTAAACATACCTCTTCATCCACTGTTAACCTTTTTGCTTTGGATCTAGTCAAAACACTGTTGCTTTGATTTCCAATGATATCATCTTTTGAATGGTATCTAGATGTAAATTTTAAAACTTTTTGTGTGACATCCTCATCTGTAATCTATGATACTTCTTTTCTTGATTCATGTTCATTACATGATACATCAATGCAATCAAACATTTCTTCAATAACAGTGTCTTTACTGCTAGGCCTGGGTTCATCCTCAATCAGGGGTGCATATTCATAGTACCTCTCTTGAACCGTGAAATTTTCATGAATATTTAAATGAGTAATTTCAATTATCTTCTTTAATCTCAAATTAAAACATTTGTATGCTTTGCTTTTAGTAGAGTAACCAAGGAAAATACCTTCATCGCTTCTAGCATCAAACTTACCAACACCATCATCTCTCTTGATGTAGCACTTGCTTCCAAAGATTCTAAAGTATTTTACTATAGGTACATTACCAAACCATAGTTCATAGGGTGTCTTATCTGAGATTGGTCTTAGTTGTGTTCTGTTGAAAGTATATACTGCTATATTGATCGCATCTCTCCAATAGGTGTGCACAACTTTTCCTTCAATCATCATAGTGTGTGCTGTATCAAGTATGATCTTGTTCCTTCCTTCTGCTATCCCATTCTGCTGTGGGGTTCTGGGTGCACTCAACTATCTTTTGATTCCATGTTCTTCACAGTACTCATAAAATTGATCAGAGGTGAATTCTCCTCCCCTATCTGATCTCAGACACTTTAGTTTTAATCCAGATTCATTCTCAACTTTCGCTTTGAACATTTTGAACTTCTCAAAGGCTTCAGACTTCTCCTTTAAGAATGCAACCCACATCATCCTTGAAAAATCATCAACAAAAAAAATGAAATACCTTTCTCCGTAGTATGATCTAGTTTGAGTGGGACCACATAAATCTGTATGCACTAGTTCTAACTTGTTCTTAGCTAGGTTCTGCTTGCTCCTGAAAGAGATACTTACATGTTTTCCCATAACACACTCCCTGCACATTGTGTCAACTGGTTTTGCAATACTTGGAAGGTCTCTTACTACCTTGACATTTCTTATCTTTACTATATTATCAAAATTGATATGACAGAGTCTCTTATGCCATAACCAACTGTCATCCACTTTTGCAACAAAACAACTTACATTTGAATTGAGCTGAAAAACATTACCATTTTTTTTGAGCCTGATGCAATCATGTCTCCTTCTTTGTTGCTAATGATGCATTTGTTGTCTTTGAATTCTAAATGATAACCTTTGTTAAGTAGTTGTCCAACGCTTAGTAAGTTGTGATGTAATCCATCAACATACAGAACATCATCCATCTCGTTCTTTCCATCCAGTGTGATAGATCATCTTCCTATGATGGGTTTGGGAGTGTTATCTCCAAATCTAACCATACCACCTTTGTACTTTTCTAGATGAAAAAATTTGTCTTTATCACCTGTCATGTGGTGAGAGCATCTGCTGTCAATGATCCAATCAGTTCTGATGTCTGCTTTGAAAATTAGGGCTAAATCATGTGCTTCCTTTTCATCTTCAATGTCCATGTCCACAAGAAATTTTTCCATTTCTTTAAGGGAAACGAATCCAATTTCATCTTCTCTTGAATCTTCATCAGTTACACCTTCTTCAACATGATAGCATTCCTTTTTATATTTTGGCTTATAATAAGATCTGAATTTCTTTACTCTTGTAGGACACTTGGATACAAAGTGGCCGATCTTGTTGCATGAAAAACATTTGAATGGAAACTATCCTTCGTACTTTCCTTTGCCTTTCTTTTCTCTTTTAGCAATCATGGCAATGATTTCTTCTAGTTCTTCATCAACTTCCTCTTTCTCAGTATTACTAGAGATGTGTAAAGGTTTCTTATCACGAACTAAGGCTTTGAAGGTTGTTTCACTTTTGGGTTCAGTCTTCAATCTTGATATCTCAAATGTAGAGATTTTACTGATCAAAGTCTCTCTTGAAGTCTTGTGAAAATTGCATGGTTTCATCTAGAATATTGATCTTTCTTTCATAGTCTGCTATTAAAGTAGTCATCATCTTGTCCATTATGTCTTCTTCTGATATTTCTCCACCATTGTTTCTTGTTGGAAATATGGAAGGAGTAACTGAGAGGGGAGGGGTGAATCAGTTACCACAAAAATAAATCCACAAGTCCCTTAGATGTCTTCAATGTGTATTGCTGTTACTCGGTAAATTAACTTATCATTGTTCATTAAACATTCACAGTGATTGACATGCATAAAAAAAATAGCATGAACACAAGTAACACCAGATATAACGTGGAAACCCAATTTGGGAAAACCACCAATGTAACTAGGTACTGTTTCTCACTCTTCTGAAGTGAGCTCTGTTAGGAGCCAACCCTGTTAAAGGTTACAAAACACACTGTTAGGTGTGACCCTGTTAGAGGATTTAATCACCCTGCTAGGAGTGGCCTTGTGAGAGGTCTTTAGAGAAATTCAACTGAATTGTCACCTTGTTAGAGGATTTACAAAATGGTTGTTAGACCAACTCTGCTAAGAGGTTTCAGTATCACTGCTACAATGGTTAGAAAGTAACAATGAAGTGACCTGAATGAAATGCAACTTATCTTTGCTAATACAGATCTCTGTTTTGCTCCAATAGATCCTTACTGATCAAATATATCTTTGTAGCATCTTAAGGATATCACTAATCCTTCATCAGAATTCGCACATTTCTGCTTCTTCACATTTCCACATACTTCTCTACAATTCTCACACACTGAATTCGCAACTTGATCATTCTTATATACCCTTCAAGTTATCAAGTCGGATCAATTACAAGTTTCAATTAATAGATATTACATTGGTTGGCTGCATACATATTTACAACAAATAATAACCTTCGGAGGCCGACGCTGACCAGAAATGATATTCCAACTGATGCTCAGTAAACACTGCCGATTCTGCTAAATCCTTCGGTAACTGACTGAACTCGGTAAGCACTGACTTTCCTAGACATATTCTTTGATGACCGACTGAACTCGGTAAAGATAGAATTTCCTTTGTTGACCGAGTGAGCCCAGTAGTAACTGACTTCTCGATATAGTGTTCTGGAGTGCTCGGTAGACTCTGTAAATTGCTTCTCTTACCGTCTAAACTCGGTAGACTCGGTTAACTGCTTGATATGACATTCTTAGCTCAGTAGACTCTGTCTGATGACTGATATGACATTTGTGTAACATCAAGGACAACACACAATTGAACAATTGTTTCCAACAGTTTCTGATTCCAGAAACTACTTCATTTATCCTCTGATTGTAGGCTACGATGTTCTCTTCAGGTAACATCTCAAGATTGTTGTATTTATTTTTCCATGTCTTCCTGCGTGCATTCTTTGCTTGGATATATCTTTCAAATATGTCTTCTAAATACTTCCATATTGTGTATTCCTTGTCTACTTTCTTTATCTCAGAGAATTCACTGTCAGATAGTGCACTTATAAGGGCTTCTTTGGAAATTGCATTAGCTGTGAATGTCTCCTTTTGTTTACTAGTAGCATTATCCCTTGAGAGGTCTTTTAGAGAGGGAATAACAACTTATTTTCTGGCCATCTCAAAGATGTAAAAACCAACACACTGTAGATGTGTTATCATTTTGTTCTTCTAATCCAGATAATTTTCTCCATCGAACTTAGGAATCTCTTTTCTGAAGTATGCCATCTGATCTAGCTTAAGTTGTTAGGCCTTCTCTTCAAGGCACTTGGCTCTGATACCAATTGTTAGAATATTCCTAAAGGATAACTGAGAGGGGGGGTGAATCAGTTATCAACTTATTCAATTCTTTTCTTATTACTAACTCCATAATACAATAAATTAAATGCACATTCAGATAACACAATAGACAACACCGCAATTTGGTTACAGGGAAACCAAATGGTAAAAACCCCGGTGGGAATTAACACCCATAATGAACTATACTTGTTTATAATAATCCCTGTTAGAAGATCTTGCAACCCTGGTAGGAGTTTTTCTTTACAATGCAATAAGTATAGTGACTTGGTTAAGGGTCTGACCCTGTTAGGAGTCTTTTACAAATAACCCTGTTAAGGGTAAGGACTCATTGTCCAAAAGCTCACTGCTTCAATGGTGAAGGCTACAACCTTCTGTAGAATAGATATGCGCTATATCTGATGATGAACTATAGAGTAGACCTGTTGTCTTGATTAGTTCCAATGTATTGTAATCTTTCACTTCTTCTTCACATAGATCCTTGATGAATGAAAAACAACTGATATTCTGCTCTGTACTTTTTCTATCTCTTGTCTTCTCATTCACACTTAGCGTTCCAAAAATGAACTACTATAAGTATCTTCCTCAAAGTATGAGATCATGGGACATGTTAGGAAACTCTTCATAACATCCTTCTTGGCTTAACTAACCATGCAAGCATAATTACAACCGCACAATATAAACTAAATAGACGCGATGCTTCACAAAGTCAGCCTCACCAAATTAACTCTAACATTACAATCTTGTTGAAACATGTTTGGTGCCTTTAGATAACTATCTTCAACTCATAACTAATCTTTAATATAAACACGCATATCCTGAAGATAGGCGCAACTCAAGAACCAATGCAATACGTCGTCTCTGTATAGACAACCTCCAGAAACTGTAATTGTCGTCTAACAGAATTACGCAACACAACTAAAACTTCATATCTGAGTCTGTGTGTATGAACAAAACATAAACAAAATGTCTACAACATGAATATAACCATGCAAGGCTTGATAAAATTATTCTGGTAAGTACATACAGAATACTATTGTATATTATATGTTGTCATCAATGACAAACATACAAACAACTAGCTGCCAGAAGTAAATCTGAAAAAAAAAACTTCACTTTCGGACATGTATTGCTGCAAAAAAAAAAAGAATTTGAAGATGATGTAAAATAGTGAATTTTAGCATTTTGTTTCTAGTTTAAAATTTTTAAAAAAATTGGAATTGATTTGTATCCATTTTTCCTTCTCCTTCAAAAAGTGCTTTGTATGAAAAATCAGCATTTTTAAAAAGTGACGGTCACTTGGATCAACATAACTTGTTTTTCAAAAATGATAACAATGTAATTCTTTCAAGGTTAGGTTTTTAACACCAATACCTAGAGGATCCAATTGGTTTCATTCAATTCGGTTCCAAATTTTATAGTTTATTGAGTTATGAAGTGGCATTAACTATAATTTAGACATAGGTTCATTTGGATCGCTCTAACTTGATCTGTATGTATCAAAATTCATTTTTTATTTTATTTATAGAAAGCTAACATAAATGCCTATTTCCTATATATTTTTTTATTATTTTTTTTCCTAATATACTATTTTTCTTGAAGCATTGAAGAGAGAGGTTGCTAGATGGACAGACAACCTTTGTTTAATTAAACTAAAAATAGAAAAGTCACAATGAACTCAATATATATTAAAATTATAGTCATTGTAAAGCTTGTTTTGAGTAGCATCGTCTGCCATTTGGGTTTTAGAAAATTGTTTTATTTGGTCCTTGATTGAGACCTTCAAAGGGAAAAATATTTACATAAATTTGTTGGCTTTGGAGAGGAAGGCCAAATTCAGTGGGTTCGATCAAACACCCCTTCTAGCGAACCCCCCATGGAAAATTTGCGTAAATTGATTGTTTTTTGTTGATTCATAGGGTTCAATCGAGAAAACCCCTCATTTCATTTATTTCACATGAAGGGGTTTTTTCCCTTTGCATGAACACCCCCATTTGCTCGAAGGGGTCAAAATGAAAAAACAAATTCATCCGCATGATTCTTCTTTGTGCCTAAAAGTGGGACACAACTTTGTGGGATCACCCACCCAGTTATGGGATTTACCTAGAGACTTGTTAAAGTCTTATACCCTGTTAGGAGTAACCCACTTAAAGGATTTTATCCCACTTATATAGTGTTCACCCCATTAAAGGATTTATAATAAGTTCCTGAATAGAACTTCTTAGTTCAGTTAGAGACTACCCGATTAAGGGATTTCACAATCTTGTTTCTAAACTATTAGGAATAAATCAACAATAAATTTGAATTGTGAATAATTTCTTCTAAATATTTTTATATCTATTTGTTCTCCATTCCTTCTGTGATTTACACTTCACTTGTCCTCACCGATACTTTTCCATACTTTGCGTTATCATTTCTTTCTTCTTCCCTTCACTGTATCTCTTTTTCTATGATCTCCTTTTAAAGTAGTGTCTTGACGTAATCTGTGTTTTCCAAATGTTTTTCCTAATTATTTTTTCTCATTTCTTTCATAGGCCGATGTGATAATAAGATGTCATCCTTGATTCAAGTCTTCTCATTTCCTCTTCTCACCTATAAAACTTTCCTATAAAATTTGTCAATAGTCATAACCTTCTTGCCAATAAACTATGCTTTTCTGATAGTACTCTATACTTGATGTTGGTTTTCGATCCTTGGTGTTAGTTTCCAGCAATGCCAATATTATCAAAATCATTCTTTATCATGTAGAGGATTTTGTCAAGTAACAATATCCCCCTTTGGAATCGATGCCAAAACCTTTCTAGCATCATGCTTCTTACCATTCTGATGTGTAGCTACCCCTTTTCCTATACTCTCTCCATCTTATTCCTTATCATTCTCATCCTTCTTTATTTACTCATCTCCCCCTTTGTCATTATTCTCTATATTCTTCTTCCTATCACTCCCTTCTCATTTTTCTCCCTCCAACCATATATAGTCTCCATGTACTCTACTTAATACGCATTTCATCCATTCAGCTTCTAAATTCTTTCGTATGTGCATGATATGTGTCTAAATTTTTGTTTACAGATGTCCATACTCCTCATTCAACATTTCACTCTCTTTATATAGTTCCTTGTAGGCTATACTTATGGCTTCATCTTTGATCTCACTCTGCTTTCATTGAATATAAGTTATGATATCTTCAGTCAATATAACTCTTCTTGGTAACCAATATAGTGCTCTAGCTTCAATCATTTTGATTTCTTTTAGTGAAGTCAATTGATATTCAGATTCCTTCTCATGCGATCCATCAACTAATAAAATATTCTCATCCATAATAACTCTTATACAATTTCTCAAGATTTTGATCGTCTAAGGTTTACTTCTCAATCAACTTGCTAATAAATTTTTCTATTTCAATAATTGTTGTAGCACTCTCGATAGATCTCATTCTTTCCTATATTTGTTTCATTCTCAAGGCTTGACTTTCATGTTCTTTCTTCATCTGACTAACTTCTTCAAGTAATTCATTATTCTTTTTCAATAGATTAGTAATAGCGGCATCAGCTTCCTCAGAATTGATACAAGTCCTTCCTATAGTCTGTCAAGGTCATCAAGGCTCATGTTTAGTTTTTCTGTAAGTTCCTTCTATTTTGAAAATGATGTCTTTAACTTTTTCTTCAATTCATGAATCATTTCATTAGTGTCTCCTAGGGTTTCCTCCAACTATTTATGATACATGTAACTTTATATTATCCTAGATCAACTCCAAGTTGTTAAAATTTTCTCCTAGAGAACCAATGTGCTTTGATACCTGTTGACGGGACTTTGTGACCAGCTCCGCCAACAAGGGATAAGTTGTCACTGGGTACTAGGGTACAAGCCAACTTTGCCTAAAGAGGCATTCTAGAGAGTTAACTCTCCTGGCTTCCAAGCACCTGGTTATCAGGTCATGACAGTGCGGTCTTAGCTTAGTTGGACAAATGACTATTTGTTTTGAGGGGATAGTTGGTTTTTACTCATCATTTTTGGGGATTTCAAAGGGGGTGATATTTCCTACAAGAATCTTAGATTTATCAAAGAAATAACAAAAGTTAGATCAGAGTTAGAGTATATTTCTACTTATAGTCATGCAATATATATTCAAACATCAACAATGCTCCAATGCAAGAAAGCAACACTAAATATCGGATACACAAGGAATCAACGATTCATATGCATTCAATAGAAAAAGGAGATAAGATCATTTAACTAAATGAAAAACACCGGAGAGAGGGACATAAGAATACATACATCACGAAAGATGTTCATTAACTTTGGAGATCAGAACAACAAACAAAATAGGGCCACAAGCTGTTCTTCCTTCTCTCATTAACTTGAAACAATTCCTACATCACTGGCGAGTACATTCATGGCTCCAAGGGAGCATTAAGCTACTGAGAACAGAGTGAAAGTAAATTTCTAATTGCAATGAACCTAAAAATGCTATTTTCTACTACTACTAGACAATAAAATATTCAATTTTGCCGACCCTTGTTAAGCCATTAGTCTTATTATTTATACGCAGAATTGACCTAATCTACCTATACACTTGCTAAATAAAATGCAATATCTATGGCCGGTACTACCTACACCACTTACAATCATCTCAGGATGTACAGAGTTTTGAAAATACAGAAGAAGAAAGGGGAGAAATCTAGAAGAATTGGCCTAGAGAAGAGAACCATGGTATTGATAGAGGAAACTTTCTTATCTCGGTAACTTAGGCCATACACCTTGTTAATGATAATTAAAGCTCCCTATCTTCAATGTGTGCCAAGTAGTAAATACGGGTGTGATGCCTCAAGGGAATAAGAAGATGAATGTCAAAACCATCTCATTTTCCTAATTTGTCATTTTCTAGATCACCTGCACTCTGACCATTATTAATTATTTACAGTGATCAGTGTGCTACAGGGAACCCTGACGTAGATTATTGCAAAAGAATACAAAGCTGGGACCCAGAATTCCAGAGTCTGGGAGCCTATGCTCAAAGAATAATATATCTTCAAAAATTTGTCCTGCTAGTGGAAATATCTAGAGACCGGAAGACTTTAGTGCTCCTTATATTTTTGGAATGCCTCCAAAATCTGGAGAATCCCCTCCTCATCTATCTCTTTAATGCACTCTTCGTGGTCATTGGCAGCCTCCAACTGGTCAACCACATCTCTGGCACCCTCCTTAAATCTTGTAGCCACCTTCGCGGCATCGTGCACCTAGAGCATCATATGGGTGAGATGTGACATCCTTTCTCCATCAAAATCTCTGGTGGAGTGGAACCGCGCCTCCATTATTTCATCAAATCTACTCAAAACAAAATCCACCGAAGCACATGTCTCGGTGCTAAAGGGATCAACCACCGAAACCCTTATGATGAATGTCACATATAAATTTAATGAATTTTGGATCACCAAGACTTTATCTTTCAGGGCCGCTACTAGTTGCTTGCTTGTCTGAACTTTAAGACCAAGTCTGGAGTGTTGGACTTAGAGGAACCCAAAATGCTCATCTCCCAAAATACCCATCTCTGTGATGACTTCTTCCCCAAAATTCATGATTTCTTCTAACTCACTCTTTGATTCTTCATATTTTTCTATTTCTCCCTCCCACTGAGAAATGACACCATTTATCTGGCCTAGGATGTTACTCTCCTGGTGTAGGTCTAGGAGTGTCATTGTTAGGAAATGCCTTATGGCTCCTATCTACTTAGTTACCCATACATCCATAGCCTGAGATTTCCTCTTCATTGTCCTTAGTGCATCGATATCACCTTGTAGGAGTGGTGTTCCAGATTTGGAGGCTTCTAAAGGAATCGTAACCAATGGTTGTGTCAGCTCTGCAAGAAGCCTGAGGAGATTGGCATTTGTTTCTTTTGCCTCCATCTTTTGTGCTTCCTTTTCATACTGGGCCTGAATTACCCAGCTTCCTTCCCTTAACAGGTCCAACTCCCCCTATTTAGCTCTTCTCCCAAGAGGGACCTCCGTGATGGTGTAATCTGCAGCTCCTAGTGCTGCCTCTTCTTTATTTGGGGGAGGTGTTGCTACTACCATGACGGTATTGTTGGATGATATCAATTTTGGTTACTAATCATGTTGTTGATATTCATGTTTTGTCACTGATGTCAACATATATTTCTATGGAGAGGACAGACTGGCTACTTGACTGAAAGGAGTGTACGGACACTGTACGGATGATTCAAAATTATTGAAGGATGTGTGTTGACCTTATTCCTAAGGTTTCTTGGCTTAATGTTACATATTGTGGATGTTACAGTTGATTTGGTGAAGACTGGTTTTCTGGACTGTAACTGTTATTCTAGACTGTAACTGTGATTCTGGACAAAAAAGGTTTCTATGTTTTGGGTATATCTTTCTAGCGAAGATATTTTAGATGATGCGAGCTTACTAGTGGATAGCCGACATATCATTAAGTAATGGGTTGATTTTGATTTTTTTTTTGTTATTGGTGACATCAGTTGTGGTGTGTATTCTTAAGGAGACCTATTTGTTGGCCAACTTTAGACATGTAGCATGTAATATGAATTGTGAGTATGGATTACAGATCTAAAAGCATAATTGATGGATTGTAAATGATTTTTACTTGTTATAGGTACCATGTTTATCTTAGCAAGGGGTCAAATAATTATTTTTATATTGGAAAGCCTTAATCGGCCAACCTAACTAATTATTTGTGTATTAGGAAAGCTTAAATGACCGACTTAATGAATTATTGTAAGAGGGTATATATGAGTGATCTTTTTGAAAAGATGTGACAGAGATTAAAAGGGAAGAGATGTGTGGAAGTTGTGAAGCTTGTTGACTGCTGGATGTAGAGCAGAGTTTATAAGAAGAATACTTCATTAGAACTGACCAAGCAAAGATAGTTTCTATCAAACTGTTCATTGGATTGTGTGCTTTATTTATACACTTGATTCGGATTGTAAATCCTTGAGGGTGGCTTTAACCTTCTTTGGGTAGTGTGCCTTGGAAATGAGCCTACTATTTTCTTTGACTCCTAACAGGGACTGTGTACTGTAATGTTGTGCAAATCTCCTAACAAGGCTAATATCTTTTAACAGGGATACTATACTCTTAGTACATTATTTATGGGTGTTAATTCCCACTGGGGTTTTACCTTTAACAGGGTTTCCTTGACAAAAAATATTGTGTTATGGTGTTTGCATTTACTGTGTTATCATTTACATTTGCAAATTTAGTTTATAAAGTTTAAAGTTTAATAATCTATACTACAACTGATTCACCCCCTCTCTCAGTTGTCTTGTGGACTATTATTCCTAACATTTGGTATCAGAGGTTGTGGTCCTCAGAGAGAAAGTTTAACAACTTGAGTTGAACTTGAAGATGACTTACTACAGGAAGGATAGTCCAAAGTTTGATCCTGAAAACTTTGACAATTGGCATAACAAGATGAGAACATTTGTTGTGTATGGGAATTGATTACTAGATGATCACAAAGAATAATGAAAATATAGCGACCGAGGATGAATTAAAGAAGGCTACTGACGATCAGAAGAAGCTATTTTCATGTAATATGGTTGCAAGGGAATCTTTGATCAGTGCACTATCAGGATGAGAATTTACTTAAGTAAAGGACTTGGACTTTGCACATGAAATCTGGACAAGACTGGAAGCATTATATGTTGGAGACAAGTTTACAAAGAAAGAAAAGTTACAAAACTGGAAGATAAAGATGGAATCACTAAAGATGAGAACATTAGGGCATATACACAGAGAATTACTGAAGTGGTTACTGGTATTAGGAACTCTGGAGGAACTTACCATGAGGAAGAAGTGATTGCGAAGATACTTAGATATTTGACACCTGCATATAGATCTAAAGTTTAGGCTATAGAGGAGATCATACCTTTGACACTGAACTTCACCAGAGAGATGTTGATTGGAAAGCTAACTACATTTGAGGCTACAGAATTGGGAGACACTTTACCTAAAGTTGATTAAGCATTCAAGGCGAGCGTGTACAAGAACAAAAGGATCTTACCTAGAAATTCAAGCACAAGCAGTAGTGATTTAAGAGAAGAAATTGGAGCCTATGTTGATCAATGGGAATAAATACAGAAGAAGAAAGGAAGCTAGATGAAGTTGTGGCACTGATTGCTAGAAGAGAAAAGAGAGGTAAGGGTAAATTTGAAGGAAAATTACCTTTGAAATATTTTTCATGTAACAAGATTGGTCATTTTGCATCTAGATGTCCTACAAGAATTCCAAAGCACAAACCTAAGTTTTTCAAGTCTAAGTAAACAAAGGACAAGGAATGTTATTATGCTAGTGAGGTTATATCTGATGATGAGGATGGTGACTATGATGAAATTGGATTTATTGCTATTAAGGATGATGAACCTATGCATGAAGAAAAATCCTTAGTATCCCGAGTTGAAAATAAATTTGAATGGATTATAGATAGTGGTTGTTCACACCATATGACTGGAGATAAAAAAAATTATGAGTTTGAAAAGACATGATGGTGGTGTTGTTAGATTTTGTGACAATACTCCTAAAATTATTGTTGGGATTGGATCTATTTATTTGGATGGAAAGACTAACACTGACAATGTATTACTTGTTGATGGAATTAAGCATAATTTGTTGAGTGTTGGACAACTAGTGGACAAGGGTTATCAATTGAATTTAATTAATGGGAAATGTTCTATCAAGAGTAAAACAACAGACTTGATAGTGTCTGGTACTAAATCCTGAGGTAATGTATTTGAATTGAACACATCTGAAGCTTCTTGTTTCATTGCAAAGGTTGATGACAGTTGGTTATGGTAAAAAATATTTCATCATGTTAACTTTGATAACACTGTGAAGGCAAGTGTGAAAAAAATAGTAAGAGATCTACCTAAAATTGTAAAGCCATCTAACACTATGTGTAGAGAATGTGTTATGGGGAAACATACTAGAAGTACTTTCAAGAGCAAAGCTTATTCAGCAAAAGGGAAGTTGGATCTGGTGCATACAGATCTGTGTGGTCCTACAAGAACAAGATCATACTATGGTGAGAGGTAATTTATACTATTTGTTGATGACTTTTCTAGAATGAAGTGGGTTACATATTTGAGAGAGAAATCTAAAGTATTTGACAAGTTCAAGTTATTCAAGGCAAAAGTTGAGAATGAATCTGGTTTAGAGATGAAGTGTTTGAGATCAGACAGAGGCGGAGAGTTTAAATTAGAGATATTTAATACATACTGTGAAGAAAATGGAATACACAGGCAAACTTCAGTCCCTAGAACTCCACAACAGAACGGGAAATCAGATCAAAGAAAGAAAACCATATTAGATGCTGCAAGGACTATGTTGCTAGAAGGAAATGTGTCACATGTTCACTGGAGAGAAGCAGTTGGCATTGTTGTGTACACCTTGAAAAAAATTCATAGCAGAGAAGGTACAAGTAAAACACCCTATGAATTATGGTTTGATCATACACCTACTGTGAAATATTTCAGAATATTTGGTAGTAAATGCTATATCAAGAGAGATGATGAAATAGGAAAATTTGATGCTAGAAGTAATGAAGGAATCTTTCTTGGTTATTCCACTAAGAGTAAAGCCTATAAATGTTTCAATCTGAGATTGAGGAAATTGATTGAAAGCGCCAATGTGAGGATAGATGAAAAGTTTCAAATTTAGGAAAGGATATATTATTGTAGTCAGATAACAGAAACAAAAGAGGTTGTTGCTGAACCTAAAGAACCTTTGATGATCGAGAAAGAGATTGAAGAAGAAGAATAGACTAAAGCTACTGAGACATTGAAAACACTGAGGTGTGTCAAGAAGAACCATCCTGGAGATCAAATTATTGGTGATGCAAACAAAGGGATGATGACTAGATCCAAAGCTAGAGAGGAAATTTGTTTGATTTTTCAAGTTGAACCAAAGACTACTTATGAAGCATGTAGAGATGAATCTTGGACTAAAGCTATGGAAGAAGAAATAGAACAGATAAAGAAAAACAATAGTTGTGAACTGGTTCCAAGACCTAAGAATAAAAATGTGATTGGTACTCAATGGGTTTTTAGAAACAAAATGGATGAGGAAGGAACAATGGTAAGAAACAAGGCAAGACTGGTATGTAAAGGCTACTCACAACAAGAAGGCATAGACTATGAAGAAATATCTTCTCTTGTTGCTATATTGGAAGCTATGAGATTATTTCTTTATTATGATGCACATAAAGACTTTAAAGTGTATTAGATGGTTGTGAAGTCAACATTCTTGATTGGTCATCTAGAAGAAGAAGTGTACATTGAGCAACCTGATGGTTTTCCTTTGACAGATGATGAAAACATGGTTTGTAGACTAAAGAAGGCACTGTATGGACTAAAACAAGCACCAAGGGCATGGTATGCAAGATTGGACAAATATCTACTTCATCTTGGTTTCAGAAAAGGTAATCCTGACAGTAATTTGTATTTAAGAACTGATGAAGATAGAATCTTAATTATACTAGTTTTTGTTGATGATATCATTTTTGGAGGCAATGACAAGATGAGTAAGAAGTTTGCTAAAGAAATGGAAAATGAATTTGAAATGTCAATGATTGGTGAGATGAAATTTTTTCTTGGTTTGCAAATAAATCAGAGTAAGAATGGCATTTTTATATCTAAGACCAAGTATCTTAAGGAAATGTTGAATAAGTTTGGAATGGAAGATTGTAAACCTATTGGGACACCTATGGTGACTGGACACAAATTGAAAAACAATGATGAAACTCAAAGTATTGCACAGACCAAGTACAGATTGATGATTGGAGGTCTACAATATCTAACTCACACTAGACGAGATATTACCAATGTAGTTGGAATTATGGCTAGATATCAAGCAGATCCTAAAGAGACACACTTTGTTGTTGTAAAAAGAATTTTCAGATATTTGAAAGGGACAGTAGAATATGGATTATGGTATGAAAAATCTGATGATTTTACTTTGTAGGCTTATACTGATGCTGATTGGGTAGGTAATATGGATGACAAGAAGAGTACAAGTGGTGGTGCATTTTTCCTTGGGAAAAGGCTGGTTTCTTGGTTGAGAAAGAAGTAGAATTGTATTGCTCAATCTACTGCTAAGTCAAAATATGTTTTTCTTGCAATAAACTATACACAAGTTGTTTGGATGAAACAAATGTTGAAGGACATTGGAATAATTTTCAAAGAACCAGTGGTTATTCATTGTGATAAAACTAGCATAGTGAATATGTCAAATAATTATGTAATTCATTCAAAAATTAAACGTATTTATATTAAGTATCATTTCTTGAGGGAGAAGGTAGCAGATAAAGAGATTAAAGTAGAGTATATTAGGACCAAGGAATAGATAGAAGATATATTTACTAAACCTTTGCCAAAAGATGCTTTTGAATATCTCAGAGGCATGCTTTGGGTTATGGCACCTCCCAGTGGTAACTAAATGATGTAAATATGCATTAGTCCAGTGGATATTAGAGCTATATCATTCTCTGGACTTGATGTATGGATCTACTCCTTAGGGGGAGTGATCGCAGGAGAACACTATGAAGTACATTTGGGTGATCTTGCACCTAGTTGATGGACATGAAGATTTGAAAAAGATACACCTTATAGAAGACTACAGATGAGTTATGGCACCCTTTGCCATTTCTTCCAAAGGGGGAAGGAATCTATGTGAAAATCTCTACTATTTTGGGGAGATTTGTGTTGAGAATATTGAGAAGATTGTATTAAGGGAGAGAACTTTTGGGTTGATGCATATGGATTTTCCAATATGCTGTCATCAATGCCAAAGGGGGAGATTGTTGGATGATATTATTTTTGGTTATTAATCATGTCGTTGATATTCATGTTTTGTCACTGATGTCAACATAAATTTCTATGCAGAAGATGATCTGGCTGCTTGACTGGAAGGAGTGTACAGACACTTTACGAATGATTCAGATTGATCAAAGTTGGATTTTAGTAGAAGGATGTGTGATGACCTTATTCCTAAGGTTTCTTGGCTTAATGTTACATATTGTGGATGTTACAGTTGATTTGGTGAAAACTAGTTTTCTGGACAGTAACTGTGATTCTAGACAGAGCAAGTCTCTGTGTTTCGGTATATCTTTCTGCCAAAGATATGTTAGATGATGCGATCTTACTGGTGGATATCTGAAATATGGTTGAGTAATGGGTTGAGTTTGATTTTTGTTTGGTTACTGGTGATGTCAGATGTGGTGTGTCATCTGAAAGAGACCTATTATTTGGCCGACTTCAAACATGTAGCGTGTAATATGAATTGTGAGCGTAGATTGTGGATCTAAAAGCACAATTGATGGATTGTAAATGATGTTTACTTGTTATAGGTACCGTTTGTATCTTAGCAAGGGGTCAAATAATTATTTATATATTGGAAAGCCTTAATCAGTTGACCTAACTAATTATTTATGTATTAGGAAAGCTTAACTGGCCGACTTAATGAATTATTGTAAGAGGGTATATATGAGTGATCTTTTCTTTTGAAAAGATGTGATAGAGATTAAAAAGGTAGACATGTGTGGAAGCTGTGAATATTTTTGACTACTGGATGTAGAGCAGAGTTTATGAGAAGAATACTTCATTGGAATTGACCAAGAAAAGACAGTTGCTATCAGAAAGTTCACTGGATTGTGTATTTTCTTTATACACGTGATTCAGATTGTAAGTCCTTGAGGGAGGCTTTAACCTTCTTTGGGCAGTGTGCCTTGGCAGTGAGCCTACTATTTTCTATGACTCCTAATAGGGTCTATCTCCTAACAGGGACTATGTACTGTAATTTTGTAACAAGCTCCTAACAGGGCTAATATCTTTTAACACGGATACTATACTCTTAGTACATTATTTGTGGGTGTTAATTCCCACTAGGGTTTTACCTTTAACAGGGTTTCCTCAAAAACAAATATTGTGTTATGGTGTTGGCATTTACTGTGTTATCATTTACATTTTTAGATTTTGTTTATAAAGTTTAAAGTTTAATAATATATACTACAACTGATTCACCCTCCCTCTCAGTTGTCTTGTGGACTGTTATTCCTAATAGGTATTTCCTTCTGGACAAGTCCAAATGGTATGGAGGGTCTGAGCCTTCTTAGGCTTGCGGGCATCTTGATTCTTAGCCATCATCTTGGCGAGAGAGAGAGGGGCTCTAATTACCATCAGATATTTCTCTTCCTTGATTCCACCAGCCATTATGGCAGCACGGGTGGTCTTATTGCTAGGACTTGGATACTTGGGTCCTCTTCGGGGGCTTGCTTTGCTTCCCTGATATCTTTATTCACTGTGGACTATTTTTTATTTATTTGTTGGACTTTTTTCTTCTCCAGCACTTATGGTGTCCATATCCATATCTTTGGGGTTTTCCCCTCATATCTTGCTGCTGCTAATATCCTTTGGCATTCTCTACCTAGGCATTTTCCTCTGGGGGCCTATTTCCTAGAGGGGGAAAAGGTGTCCGACCTGTGTCTGATTGCTGCGCTGCGGGGACTACGTTGCTGAATATCGTATCCAGGGGTAAAGGGTTACCCAAGGTTTCTAGAGGACTTTAGAGCATGACAACTGAGGGTACAATTGTTCCCAAAGGTCTGGTTTCCCTAGCTATATCCAATTGTTCAACTTGTACCTACCTCTCTCCTATCTTGGTCCCGGGGACCGGTGTCTCTCCCACATCTAGTGGGTTTTCTTGCTCCTATTTCTGGGCTTCTTTTTCTGGGAAAACTTACTTTTCTTGTCCTTCCCCTTCCCTAGGGATAATCTCTACTTCCTATGTGGTGATTTATTCAAATCCCCTCTCCACATCTTCCTACAAGTTTACAAGGTCATTAGTTTGAAATATATCATCAAAATTATCATGTGGAGAGGAGGTCTCTAGAGGCTTTTATGGTTCAGTGGAGGAAGGGATGAGCTTCACAAGAGTACTACCTGATTGTCTGGGGCTTGCATCTATGCTTGGTGGAGGAATGTCTACTCTTTGTTTCCTTCTCCTTGTTTGCAATGGGGCCCTGACATATAGAATAGCCGCAGCCTCATCCTCCATCTCTGCTACCTGGCTCATGAGTGTTGCGAGTGAAGGGGAGCCTGGAAGGGAAGATTTGTCTGGAGTGACCTAGAGACCAAGGGAAATTTTGGCACTGATTGTTTCACTCAGATGTCAAGATGACTCCAGCTGGGCACTAAGTCATTCCATCAAAGGGACTAGAACTGAGGATGGAACTGGGGCAGGGGTGCTATCTTTTGTTTTCCCTTTGTCTCTTCCCTACCCTAGCGTTCTAGAGCTAGAAGTAGACTCCTACAAAAATGGACCATCTCAGTGGTTTCTCTTTTTACATACCCATGAAAAATGTGCGTTACTGTGCTTCACTATATCCTTGGTGATATCCTCTATCATCAAAATTTTTGGGGTGTCCCAATCTACCAGAGGGAGAGCCATCTTATCAATCCCTTAAGATTTATATTCTAGGTCCTCCACGAGCCTGCTATTTGAGAAATCCTTTGGAAAGGTCTGGAGACCAATGTGCTTCATCATACCTTTTATCATTCTCACATAATGCCAAATCTGAACTTTGAAGTCATCCTGGCAAGCCGCCCAAAAATCCTCCATGTGAGGCTCATGGAGCGCTGAAGCCTAAGGTAATGCTTGATTTATTTTGCCTAGTAAATCAAAATTTATCCATGCCAGGTAGAACTTTTCCAGCCCCAGACTTTTCAATTCATTGTCAGCCTCTTTGGCCACCGCAAGGCTGCAAGTGTAATTCCTGCTAGTCATCAGCAAAGGAATGGTGGTAACCTTCTTGAGGCAATAATAAGTATCAACCTCCAGGATCTGCCTACAGTATTCCAATAAAATAATCCTATCCCTGTAGTGTTTGGGCAATAGGTAGGGCTTGCTAGATAATCTGGTCACCCGAATGTACAAATGTTGTTGGAATTGATTGAAATAATTTTTGTACGAACTTACCAATGTCATGGACTCCTTTGAAAGCTGGTAACCAACATCCTGAGTGGGCATTAAAATGTTGTGGTAAATGAAGGTATCATTTACCTGGTAGAAATTGGGGAAGCTGGCTTCCCATTGAATGTTGGGGAAATAATCCCAAGGAGCACTCTGGTCAGACCCTGTCCTAAGGACGTCCACTATAAGTAAACCCCACACTCTGGGTCTCTGTTGTGCTAGTTCCCATAGAACATAAGAAGTCATATGGAACTTAGATGTCTCATGGAATTTGTTCAGCTGGTAGTCCACATGATTGGCAATAATAATTGCCCAATCAAAATTTTTCCTGTTAGTGGTGATGTTGTACATAATGTAGTACATCTAGGCTAAAAAATCTTAGGCATGTGGTTCTCTGAAGACCTGACATAAGAAGATGATCCCTGCCTTTATGCATTCTTTGAAGTCCTTGCGAGGAATCTCCAACTTCATTTTCTTGTAATCTTTCTTCAGAGTCTTCAGCCAATGGGGGTTAAGGTGCTCTCAAGTAGCCTGTTGAACTCCTACAGCAATGCGGCCTGGGAGATAATGATAGAATTGGTGAACTAGAGGATCCCCAATCTTGAAGCAAAAGTGGCAGCGTCAAGGGACACTAGGGGCATTAGGAAGCCTGAAGGAAAGGAAGCAGCGAGCACAACAACTTGGATGGTTGTGTTATAATGTTCTGTGAAGGTGAGAATTAGCTCTGGGGCCTGCATAGAGTAGGGGAAGCAGGCATCTTTGATTATGCCAGAGATGGCCACATTCTTTTCCATACTGTCTCTAATGGTGTGCTGATTGAACATTGTCCATACAAGGCCCTGCAATTTGGCCCATGCTCCAACCTCTGTGTCGGTGATTTGTTGTAATTTTGAATCTACCTTGGATGACATGATGGCACCATCCTTCAGATATTTTGATGTGAGTGGGATTTTTTCAAATACTTTCTTAGCCCTTTTCGTAGTGGCCGCCCTTGTTGAAGTGGAAGGGAGTTCTGGACTTCTAGGAGGGGAAGATACTTTAGACATGTTTCTCAATGAGTTATTCACAACCTACAAGACCAGACAACTATTAATACAAATAATCAAATATAGTAACTTCCTCAGTTCTGGAGAAACTGACCATTATTGAAATGACTGATCAAGTTACCATACTAGGCTGACGTGGGTCGTCACATGGTCATGCAATAAATGGAGTAATGGAATTTATTGTGATGGTTGTCTTAACATGAATATAGTAAATTCCACTTGGGATGGTTTTAAATGCTTGTGCATGTGGAATTAATCCCACCATTAATGCTGAAGTGACAGAGGAGAGAGAAAGGCCACAACTCAAATAGGCAAGGCGACGAGTTCAAGTTTAGCGAAAACTAGGCGGGTGAGCTTGAATTTGATCAAACAATGCAGAGAGCGTGGTGAGCTCATCATGGGACAGGTAGGACTCAAAGGAATGTACAAACCATGTACATGAAATTACAGACAACTACTCAGAAACTGCACGCTATGAGCACTATCAATAGGAGGCCGAAGAACAATACTTACACAGGCTACCCATAGGCGCAAACAAATTTACAAGTAACCCACAAACCACTACCTAAAAATTTACAGAAACTTAAAAAAATTTAAAATTATTTTACACTATCTAAAAATGCACAGAGGGCGGAGAACCCTCTTGCAGAACCATCCCACAAATAGGAGGCAACGACGAAGACTAGAACACAAAGAAAACAAAGCCCCTAACAGAAAGGAACAAAGTGTAAACCAAAAAATAAAAAGGAAGAGGAGGGCCAGAAGGACCTACCTAAAAACTAGAGATGTAGAAGGAAGGGCACGGGAGGTGCTCTGCAAATGAATAGCTCTTTGAAACCCATGAACACACCAAGAGCCCTGCAGGATATCTTGAAACACGCACAGGTCCAAACTCCAAAGTAAATATTAATTACTCGAAGCAAATTGCACTTAGCTCACTGTTAAATTGCACAATTTGCTCTTAATTCACTCCTAGGGTAAATTGTTTGTGGTAAGTGTAACAATGATAGGCAAGCTTGATTTTTATCCCTTGGATTAAAATGCACCATTCCCTTCCGCAAATCCTAAGAAAAAGACAAACCTCCAGACTCTGGGCCCAGGGATCTTGCGCGACCACACCCTCCAAATAAAGAGGAAGTAATGGCACAAGAATATCAGGGTCCAGAATTCACCTGGCACGAAGAAACAAAACACTTTGGGACTGGGTCCTAAAGTGCAAAAAACCAAAAGGAGGTGACAACAACGGCCATGTGGAGGCAAAGGCCAGAGAAAGGAAAAGGGCCGAAAAGAAAAAAAAGGAAGAACCAAAACTTAAAAAAGGGGGACCCAACATTTTTCAAACAAAATGTAGGGATGGGTATGCAGGGCATAAAAAATGGTGACTCACTAGGATGAATGCCTTAGTGCATTCAAAAACCACAAAATCTCTGGTTAGCGAAATCGGGACTCATCATTACCTAAAGCATTTCACTTGCAAGGCGTGGAGTGTTTGAGAAAATCTAACTCACCACAATTCAATCCTTCGATCTCTTGTCAGTTGTGAAATGTGTGCTTTGGAAGAAAATCAAGCTGATGATTTTTGAGAGAAATAGAGAGACAAAACTGAGTACATTAGACCAAAATTGTTATATTGTGCACAATCCCCCAGATCCCAGAATTCACTATTCTCCAGTTTTCTTTTGAAGATGGGCAAGGCGGTACTCCTTTCACCATGAACCTTAAGCTTAGGCAATTTTCACAGTGGTACTTCTTTCACCTTGCCATCCATTTTGATTTACTGAATGGGAGAGACATTCTAGACCCAGATTATTCTTTTGATTTTCAGATATGGCCAATAACCAGTGCAATCGCTCTGCCCTCAAGGATCATATGATTACTTGTTCTATATGTCTTTCTATTAACTAATGTCAAGACTTTCAAGATGTGAATCTGATGAAGATTTTCCATAACCTTTTACCATGCGTATAAAGTAACTCTGGGGTGTAGACAAATCCTCACCATGCTAACAACAGATTCTGGACTAACCAAAATGTGTAAGGCACCATCCCAGGGACTAGATTTCATGCAAAGCATACCTATCTATAGGAAGAGAGCAACATTTCGGGAACCAAAAAAAAAGAAAGACATGCAAAGCGAAAAGAAACGAAAGACAAAAAAACCAAACAAAGAAAAGAAATAAGCCCCAGAGGGCTGCCAACTATCTACAAGGACAACACACTCCAAAGGAGTGCCGAGAAGATTTATAGGAAGGAATATATACATATTATACAACTTCGGGGAAATTTACCTCCATCCTTCACTCAAAGTAATGTTTGAGAAACTGTCCATTGAAGGGCAGTGGAACGGCTTCTCCAGTCATGGCGTTGAGTCGATAAGTGTTGGCCCCGTAGATCTCTGAGATCAAATAAGTTTCAAGCCAAAGCCTTTGAAATTTAGTGTGCTTTCCCTTCTCCTCCCACGATTTGTCCCACAAGAGGACTAGGTCCTAAATCCGAAATTCTTTGTATTGGTCTCTTCAATCGAACCAGCGTTTGACAACTACTTGGTGACATGCAAAATTCTCAAGTGTCACGTCTCTTTGTTCTTCCATGTTAACCTTTTCATATTTTCCTCCTTTGGAGGAGGATGATATCTTGTCTCCATCCCGGGGGTCTAAATCAAAGATTCATTCTAGAGTGACCATCCCCTTAGGGATGGTGTTGGTAGGTAGGTCAATGATCCCATTTTCTTCTTCCCCTTACCCAGTATTGTCATGATCGGTTTGATCTTCAAAAACCTAAAAGTGTGTTATATTGTTTGGGATGGATGGGGTGGTGACCATTTCAACAGAGAATCTCTAGAGCCAGGAACTAGTCGTCAGCTCGAGGGTACTGGTAGACACTGCGAGGGCATCCAAAACATGATTAGATTTTCGGGGGATAAGTGTGATGCCAAAAGCATCAAAATCCTTGATTAAGCTCCATGCCTGCTTGCGGTATGCAGCTAGCCTTTTATCATGACATGTGTACTGGCTCTAGATCTGTTTTATAATTAGCTCTAAATCATCCATTTCTCGGAGGTGGGTGATCCCTTTTCTCAAAGAGAACAAGCATTCAAGGACTAAAGCCTCATACTCTATGACATTGTTGGTGCAGGAAAACTATAATATGTAGGATGCAAGGAAGGATTTCCCTCGTGGGTTCATTCATTCCACTCCAGCCCCACAACCTTGTTTGGACTAGGACCCATCAAACTTCAGGATCTACAAATCATTGTTAGTTTTGTGGGGCTGAAGAAGTGAAGTGGTCTTTGGATTGGGTTCAGGGTTGGGAGCTTTGTTAGGTGATTCCCCCAGCTTGGAGGATGTGCAAGTGAGACTTTCCTCTAGAGAATCTTCATTTTGGGTTCCTAGATGAGTGACACTTCAAGTATGCCAATGGGTGGATTGCTTGGCCCAGGGAACCTGGATTTGCACTCTTTCTCTTGGAGATTGGTGGTGTAATGGGTAGCGACAGCAATACAAGTCTCACATTCTAGTTCAGAGTGTTTTTGGTAATGTAACTGACACCAAGTGCCAGACAAGAGGGTGGCCAAAGTCACCTTGCTACCTTGTAAGTCTACCTCACACTTCAAATTTGCATCTAGACGTTGAATCCTTTGAGTGATCATGGGATCCTCCCCAGGGAAGGTACCATCGGGGATAAAGTCAAAGGTCAGGATTTCCCACGGTTGATATACCTTGAGTGAGGATTCAGAGAAAAGGATTCCATTTACCTTCCCAACTTTGGTAAGGTCTTGTTTCATTCTAGGCTCGCTTTCTACCCAGATTTGATTTGATTTCCTTTTCCAAGGGTGGCACAAGTGGGAGAAATCTATTGAGAAATACCAGTTGAGGGCCTTTGACCAATTTTGACTCAATAACATCTCGTAGGTTTCAAAGATGTCAACCACTTGGATTTCAATGATGCTAGATACTAGAGGATCTTGGATAAGCTAAATCTGGACATTCTTCAGCTCACCAACCACCTTCATAGCAGTTTTGTCCAATTGGGCTACTGCACCTTTGGAGGGTGTGGGAGTGAGTCTGAGATTTTGGCAAATGGACAAGGGCATAACGTTACCCGAAGCACTGGAATCCATGATATTCAAGCCTATAAGGGAGGGAGCATCTTTTGTATTTCTCCAGAAGACTGTCGAGTTGGCATCGTCAAAATTGACAGTCTTAGGCGGGTGAATAACAACTTCAAGGTTCCCTAAGAGTTCTAGGAGGGACTTATTTTTCTCAGGAAAATTATGTAAAACCTCCATCAAGTTCATGGAGGTAGTGGTGTTTTCCAATTCCTTCATGATATCAAACCACCCCTTTAGGTAAAGTTGGCTCCCCCCAGCTAGATCAATGGTATGGTTAGGGCCAAGTCCTTTCGGTGGGAGGGAATGATCATTTGTGTTAGAGTCCTAGGGGGTGGTGCTCTTGGGAGGCACTGACATGTAGGATGGCCCTTTGCAAGATTGAATTCGAGTGTTAAATGGAGTTCGTGGGTTGGTGAAGGTGTTAGCCTCAAAGGCCAGAATAGATTCATCAAAGAACCCTTGTAAATTAGGTTCTTCTTCATCCTCTTCATCTATCCTAAAGAAGATGGTTTCACACGTAAAAGAAGTGTGAGGGGGCTCTACTGGGGAGGGTTTCGAGGGAGTTGGATCAATAGGATATTTTTTGTTTGACTAGGAGATCTAGATGATCTTCTCCAGCATGGAACAGCTCACCTTGGAATATGATCCAGTATCGTTCAATCTACACCATGTGGTCAGGGGTGGAATTCTACAAGCTATGTAGAATGACTAGGTCTAGCACCACCTTGAGTGGTAGTTTGATTCAGAGAAGGACCTCTGGTATTTGTATTGTTGCTCCATTGTTGTAGTTTTGGCCTCTAGAATTGGTGTTTTGTTCACCTGAGAAAACATTCCCTCTCTCGAAATTGGGGTTATGGGGCATGGAAGGCCCCACCTTCATTTCTCCCATGTTTTTTTGTCAAGGAGGAAACCAATCGTCGGAGGGATTCAAACTCTACAGATAGCTGGGTAGTGGTGTCACAGTGTGATGGCTAAGGCGGTGGGTTTCCTGGGAACGTGGCAGCAACTCCTGGAGTTGAGCATGATAATCCTTTGGCCACGGCCGACTAGAAGAAAGGTACTCTGGGGGATTGTGTCAAAGGTTACTGCATCTACATATTATACTCTGGGAAGATTTATAGGAAGGAATATATACATATTATACAACTTCGGGGAAATTTACCTCCATCCTTCACTCGAAGTAATGTTTGAGAAACTGTCCATTGAAGGGCAGTGGAACGGCTTCTCCAGTCATGGCGCTGAGTCGATAAGTGTTAGCCCCATAGATCTCTGAGATCAAATAAGTTTCAAGTCAAAGCCTTTGAAATTTAGTGTGCTTTCCCTTCTCCTCCCACGATTTGTCCCACAAGAGGACTAGGTCCTAAATCCGAAATTCTTTGTATTGGTCTCTTCAATCGAACCAGCGTTTGACAACTGCTTGGTGACGTGCAAAATTCTCAAGTGCCACGTCTCTTTGTTCTTCCATGTTAACCTTTTCATATTTTCCTCCTTTGGAGGAGGATGATATCTTGTCTCCATCCTGGGGGTCTAAATCAAAGATTCATTCTAGAGTGACCATCCCCTTAGGGATGGTGTTGGTAGGTAGGTCAATGATCCCATTTTCTTCTTCCGCTTGCCCAGTATTGTCATGATTGGTTTGATCTTCAAAAACCTAAAAGTGTGTTATATTGTTCGGGATGGATGTGGTGGTGACCATTTCAACAAAGAATCTCTAGAGCTAGGAACCAGTCGTCAGCTCGACGGTACTGGTAGACACTGCGAGGGAATCCAAAACATGATTACATTTTTGGGGGATAAGTGTGATGCCAAAAGCATCAAAATCCTTGATTAAGCTCCATGCCCGGTTGCTGTATGCAGCTAGCCTTTTATCATGACATGTGTACTGGCTCTGGATCTATTTTATAATTAGCTCTGAATCATCCATTGCTCGGAGGTCGGTGATCCCTTTTCTCAATGCTAACAAGCATTCAAGGACTAAAGCCTCATACTCTATGACATTGTTGGTGTAGGAAAACTATAATATGTAGGATGCAAGGAAGGATTTCCCTCGTGGGTTCATTCTTTCCACTCCAGCCCCACAACCTTGTTTGCACTAGGACCCATCAAACTTCAAGATCTACAAATCATTGTTAGTTTTGTGGGGCTGAAGAAGTGAAGTGGTCTTTGGATTGGGTTCAGGGTTGGGAGGTTTGTCAGGTGATTCCCCCAGCTTGGAGGATGTGTAGGTGAGACTTTCCTCTAGAGAATCTTCATTTTGGGTTCCTAGATGAGTGACACTTCAAGTATGCCAATGGGTGGATTGTTTGGCCCAGGGAACCTAGATTTGCACTCTTTCTCTTGGAGATTGGTGGTGTAATGGGCAGCGGCAGCAATACAGGTCTCACATTCTAGTTCAGAGTGTTTTTGTTAATGTACCTGACACCAAGTGCCAGACAAGAGGGTGGCCAGAGTCACATTGCTACCTTGTAAGTCTACCTCACACTTCAAATTTGCATCTAGATGTTGAATCCTTTGAGTGATCATGGGATCCTCCCCGGGGAAGGTACCATCGGGGATAAAGTCAAAGGTTAGGATTTCCAACGGTTGATATACCTTGAGTGAGGAATCAGAGAAAAGGATTCCATTTACCTTCCCAACTTTGGTAAGGTCTTGTTTCATTCTAGGCTCGCTTTCTACCCAGATTTGATTTGATTTCCTTTTCCAAGGGAGCCACAAGTGGGAGAAATCTATTGAGAAATACCAGTTGAGGGCCTTTGACCAATTTTGACTCAATAACATCTCGTAGGTTTCAAAGATGTCAACCACTTGGATTTTGATGATGCTAGATACTAGAGGATCTTGGATAAGTTAAATTTGGACATTCTTCAGCTCACGAACCATCTTCACAGTAGTTTTGTCCAATTGGGCTACTACACCTTTGGAGGGGGTGGGATTGAGTCTGAGATTTTGGCAAATGGACAAGGGCATAATGTTACCCAAAGCACTGGAATCCATGATATTCAAGCCTATAAGGGAGGGAGCATCTTTTGTATTTCTCCAGAAGACTGTCGAGTTGGCATCGTCAAAATTGACAGTATTAGGCGGGCGAATAACAACTTCGAGGTTCCCTAAGAGTTCTAGGAGGGACTTATTTTTCTTAGGACAATTAAGTAAAACCTCCATCAAGTTCATGGAGGTAGTGGTGTTTTCCAATTCCTTCGTGATATCAAACCGCCCCTTTAGGTAAAGTTGGATCCCCCCAGCTAGATCCATGGTATGGTTAGGGCCAAGTCCTTTCGATGGGAGGGAATGATCATTTGTGTTAGAGTCCTAGGGGGTGGTGCTCTTGGGAGGCACTGACATGTAGGATGGCCCTTTGCAAGATTGACTTCGAGTATTAAATGGAGTTCGTGGGTTGGTGAAGGTGTTAGCCTCAAAGGCCGGAATAGATTCATCAAAGAACCCTTGTAAATTAGGTTCTTCTTCATCCTCTTCATCTATCCTAAAGAAGATGGTTTCAAACGTAAAAGAAGTGTGAGGGGGCTCTACTGGGGAGGGTTTCGAGGGAGTTGGATCAATAGGCTATTTTTTGTTTGACTAGGAGATCTGGATGATCTTCTCTAACATGGAACAGTTCACCTTGGAATACGATCCAGTATCATTCAATCTACACCATGTGGTCAGGGGTGGAATTCTACAAGCTATGTAGAATGACTAGGTCTAGCACCACCTTGAGTGGTAGTTTGATTCAGAGAAGGACCTCTGGTATTTGTATTGTTGCTCTATTGTTGTTGGTTGGGCAGAGGCCCATTGTTGTATCTTTGGCCTCTAGAATTGGTGTTTCGTTCACCTGAGGAAACATTCCCTCTCTCAAAATTGGGGTTATGGGGCATGGACGGCCCCACCTTCATTTGTCCCATGTTTTTTTGTCAAGGAGGAAACCAATCGTCGGAGGGATTCAAACTCTACAAACAGCTGGGTAGTGGTGTCACAGTGTGATGGCTAAGGTGGTGGGTTTCCTAAGAACGTGGCAGCAACTCCTGGAGTTGAGGATGATAATCCTTTGGCTGCGGCCGACTGGAAGAAAGGTACTCTGGGGGATTGTGTCAAAGGTTGCTGCATCTACTGCGGCTGATTCTAGGGAGTGTATTCTAGACCCAGGGTTGCCTAGGGTTGAGATGGGTAAATGTATCAGGCCTGTTGATCTATCAGTGGTGGGCCCATGGCCATTATTGGGGAACCCATTGTCAGATTGGGATTGTATCCTCTGGCATAAGGAGTTCCACCGGGTAACATGTTAAAGGGTACACTTTGTCCAATCTCATCGATGGCCTTTCTCAAGCCACAAGATAACTCTAGGACTAATTTTTAAACTTTTCCAGGGTATCCCATTTGTTAGCAGCGGTAGTTCTCTAAAGAAGAGTAGCGACAAAGGGGTCCATAGTGTTCAGGTACGTCTGGATAGTCACATCAGTAAATGGGATAAAAGGGCATGTGCACCACTTCAAAGCCCTATAGAACTAATGATTGAAGGTAGCGAGAGGCTTGTTCCGTTCCTTTCTGATGGAAATGAACTGGATATGGGACCAAGCTGGGTCTATGTGAATGCAGAAGGCTGCAAGAAAGGTGTCTTCCATATCCTGCCAACTATTGATGGAGTTGGCAGGCAAGTTTAAATACCAGTTAGCTCATTCTGTCCTAGGAACAATGGAAACATTCAGGTTACAATGTCTTGATGTTGTATCTAGTGTCTGTTCATGGCATCTTTGTAAGCTTTAAGGTGTTCTTCTATACTTCGGGGAGCTAGATGCTCATATTTGGGGCATATCTACTCTAGGTACGAAGGAAGATCGTTAGTAGCACCGGGGAACTGCCCCATTGGGGACCTAGTATTATTGAAGTAGGTAGCCATTAGGAATATTTGGTTTTGTCTTGGGTGGACATGAGTCCCTAGGATTATCTGAGGGATTTGGGTATTCTGGTGTGTGGTAGATCACCAGAGAAAATTCAACGGCTGTCTCATTTGGTGGGTCCTTTTTCTTCAGGTAGGAGGTCTAAGTTCTACAAACTCTCTAGGATCAGGGGTCAATTAGAGGACTCTTTCAAAGTGTAGGGATGAAAATAACCCTATCCCATGGAAATCCTAGTTCCTAAAACTACTTCTTGGAGAGCCCTCAGGCAGTGTGAAATTGAAATATTCTAGGGGAGATGATCTTATGCCCTCCTTCTAGCACCAATTTTTGTTGACGAGACTTTGTGACAAGCTCAGCCAATAGGGGATAAGATGTCACTAGGTACCAGAGTACCGACCAACTTTTCTTGAAGAGGCATTCTAGAGAGTTAACTCTCTTGGCCTCCAAGCACCTAGTTATCGGGTTACGATAGTGTGGGCTTAGCTTAGTTGGACAAATGATTGTTTGTTTTGAGGGGATAACTGGTTTGTACTCATCATTTTTGGGTATTTCAAAGGGGGTGAGATTTCCTACAAGCATCTTAGATTTATCAAAGAAATCACAAAAGCTAGATCAGAGTTAGAGTATATTTCTACTTATAGTAATGCAATATATATTCAAACATCAATAATACTCCAATGCAGGAAAGCAACACTAAATATCAGATACACAAGGAATCAGTGATTCATATGCACTCAATAGAAGGAGATAAGATCATTTAACTAAATGAAAACCACCAGAGCAAAGGACATGAGAAGACATATAGCACGAAAGATGTTCATTAACTTCGAAGATTAGAACAATAAACAACATAGGGCCACAAGCTGTTCTTCCTTCTTTAATTAACTTGAAACTATTCTAGCATCACTGGCGAGTACATTCATGTCTCCAAGGGAGCATTAAGCTACTGAGAACAGACTGAAATTAAATTTCTAACTGCGATGAACCTGAAAATGCTATTTTCTATTACTACTAGATAACAAAATCTTTAACTTTGTCAACCCTTGTTAAGACATTGGTCTTATTATTTATACATAGACTTGACCTAATCTACCTATACACTTGCTAAATAAAATACAATATCTGTGGCCGGTACTACCTGCACCACTTACAATCATCTCAGGATGTATAGAGTTCTGAAAAGATGAAAGAAGAAGAAAGGGGATAAATCTAGAAGAATCAGACAAGAGAAGAGAGCCATGGTACTGATAGAGGAAACTTGCTTATCTTAGTAACCTAGGCCATATGCCTCATTAATGCTAATTGCAGCTCCCTATCTTCGATGCACGCCAGGTAGTAAATACGGGAGTGGTGCCTCAGGGGAATAAGAAGATGCCTATCAGAACCATCTCATTTTCTTGATCTATCATTGTCTGGATCACCTACACTTTGACCATTATTAATTTTTGACAGTGATCGGTTGGCTCCAGGGAACCCTGACATAGATTACTACAAAAGAATACAAAACCGGGACCCAGAATTTTGGATTCTGGGAGCCTATGTTCAAATCTTTGCCCTGTTGGCAGAAATATGCAGAGACCAAAAGACTCCACTGCTCCTTATATTTTTGGAATGCCTCCAAAATCTAGAGAATCCCCTCCTCGTCTATCTCTTTAATGCACTCTCAACGGTTGTTGGCAGCCTCCAACTGGTTGCCCACATCTATGGCACCCTCCTTAAATTTTGCAGCCACCTTTGTGGTGTTGTGTGCCTGAAGCATCATATGGGTGAGACATGAGATCCTTGCTCCATCAAAATATTTGGTGGACTGGAATCGTGCCTCCATTATGTCATCAAATCTACTCAAAACAAAATCCACTGGAGCACATGTCTCGGTGCTAAATAGATTGACTACCGAAACCCTTGTGATGAATGTCACATATAAATTTAATGAATTTTGGATCACTATCCTTTAGGGCTGCTACCATTTTCTTGCTTGTCTAAACTTTAAGACTAAGTTTCGAGTGTTGGACCTAGAGGAACCCGAAATGCTCATCTCCCAAAATACCCGTCTCCATGATGGCTTCTTCAACAAAATTCATGATTTATTCTAACTCACTCTTCCATTCTTCATATTTTTCTATATCTCCCTCCCACTGATAAATGACATTGTTTACTTGGCCCAGGATGTTACTGGCCTAGTGTAGGTCTAATAGTGTCGTTGTTAGTAAATGCCTTACGACTCCTATCTTCTCAATGACCCATACATCCACAGTCTGAGCTTTCCTCTTCATTATCCTTAGCACATCGATATCACCCTACGAGAGTGGTTCTCCAGATGTGGAGGCTTCCAGAGGAATCGCAGCCAATGGTTGTGTCATCTCGGCAAGAAGCCCGAGGAGATTGGCATTTTTTTTTGCCTCCTTCAAATTTTGCACTTCCTTTTCATACCGGGCCTGAATTACCCAGCTTGCTTCACTTAATAGGTCCAACTCCCCTTATTCATCTCTTCTCCCTAGAGGGACCTCTATGATGGTGTAATCTATAGCTCCTAGTGTTGCCTCTTCTTTATTTGGGGGAGGTGTCACTACTACTATGACGATATTTCCTTCTAGACCAGTCTGAATGATATGGAGGGTTCAGGCCTTCTTAGGCTTGTGGGCATCTTGATTTTGACCCATCATCTCGGCCAGAGAGAGAGAGAGGGGCCCTCATCACCGCCAGGGCCTTTCTCTTCCTTGATTCCACTAGCCATTATGGCGGTACGGGCGGTCTTATTGCGAGGAATTGGATACTTGGGTCCTCTTCAGGGGCTTGCTATGCTTCCCCGGCATGTGTAGTCACTATGGACTCTTTTTATTTATTTCTAGGATTTCCAGCTTCTCCAGCACTTATGGTGTCCATATCCATATCTTTTGGGTTTTTCCCCATATCTTTCTCCTTTTGATTTCATTCAGCATTCTCTGCCGGGACATTTTCCTCCGGGGGCCTATTTCCTGGAGGGGGAAAACGTATCCAAACTAGGTCTGACTTTTGCACTGTGGGAAACACCTTATCGAATGTCATATCCTAGGGTAGAGGGTTACCCAAGGTGTCTAGAGGTGTTTGGAGCATGACAACTGAGGGTATGGTTGTTCGCAAAGGTCCAGTTTCCCTAGCCATAGCCAATTGCTTGACTTGTACCTTCTTCTCCCTTATCTCAGTCCCTGGGACCGGTGTCTCTCCCATATCTAGTGGGTTTTCTTGGTCCTATTTTGGGCTTCTCTTTTCCATGACAAATTCCTTTTCTCATCCTTCCCCTTCCCCAGGGATAATCTCTACTTCTTGCGTGGTGATCTGTTCAACCGTGCTCTCCACATCTTCCTACAAGTTTACAAGGTCATTAGTTTGAAAGATATCATCAAAATTATTGTGGGGAAGGGAGGTCTCTAGAGGATTTTTTGGTTTGGGGGAGGAATGGATGAGCTCCACAGGAGTACTTCCTGATGGTCTGAGGTTTGCATGTGTGTTTGGTGGAGGATTGTCTACTCTTTGTTTCCTTCTCCTCGTTTGCAATGGGGCCCCAACATCCAAAATAGCCACACCCTCATCCTTCATCTCCGCTACCCGGATAATGAGTGAGGTGAGTGAAGGGGAGCTTGAAGGAAGGACAAATCTGAGCAAAGTGACCCTGAGACCAAGGAAAATTTTGGCGTTGATTGTTTCTCTCAACTGTCAAGATGACTCTAGCTGAGCACTAAGTCATTCCATCAGATGGACTAGAACCGAGGATGGAACCAAGGCTGGGGTGCTATCTTTTGTTTTCCCTTTGTCTCTACCCTACCATGATGTTCCAGAGCCAGAAGAAGACTCCCACAAAAATGGACCATCTTGATGGGTGCTCTTTTTACATACCCATGAAAAATGCGCATGACTGCGCTTCACTATATCCTTGGTGATATCCTCTATCATCAAAATTTCTGGGGTGTCCCAATCCACCAGAGGGAGAGCCATCTTATCAATCCCTTTAGATTTGTATTTTGGGTCCTCCATAGGTTCACTATCTGAGAAATCCTTTGGAAAGTTCTGGAGACCAATGCACTTCATCATACCTTTTGTCATTCTCACATAATGTGGAATATGGACTTTGAAGTCATCCTGACAATCCACCCAAAAATCCTCCATGTGAGGCTCATGGGGTGCTAATGTCTAAGGTAATGCTTGATTTATTTTGCCTAGTGGATCAAAATTTCTCCGTGCCAGGTAGAACTCTGCTAGCCCAAGAATTTTCAATTCATTGTCGGCCTCTTTGGTCGTCGCAAGGCTTCAAGTGTAATTCCCAAAACTAATTGGGAAAGGAATGGTGGTAACCTTCTTGAGGCCATAATAAGCATGAAACTCCAGGATCTTCCTGCAATATTCTAATAAAATAATCCTATTCCGTAGTGTTTTGGAAATAGGTAGGGCTTGCCAGAGAATTTGATCACCTGAATATATGAATGTTGTTGGAATTGAATGAAATAATTGTTGTAGAAACTTACCAAGGTCATGGCCTCCTTTGAAAAATGGTAACCAACATCCTGAGTGGGTATTAAAATGTTGTAGTAAATGAAGGTATTGTTTACCTGATAGAAATTAGGGAAGTTGGCTTCCCATTGAATATGGGGGAAAAAATCCCAAGAGGCACTCTGGTCGGGCCCTGTCCCAAGGATGCCCACTGTAATTAAACCCTAGATTTCGGGTCTCTATTGTGCCAGTGCCCATAGAACATAAGAAGTCATATGGAACTTAGATGTCTCATGGACTTTGTTCAGCTGGTATTCCACATGATTGGAAATGATAGTTTCCCAATCAAAATGTTTCCTGTTAATGGTGATGTTGTAAAGAAAGTAGTACATCCAGGCTGAAAAGTCTCGTGCATGTGGTTCTCCAAAGACACAACATAGGAAGATGAAACCCGTGTGTATGCATTCTTCAAAGTCCTTGTAGGGAATCTCCAACTTCATTTTCTTGTAATCTTTCTTTGGAGTCTTCAGCCAGTGGGTGTTAAGGTACTATTGGGTAGCCTATTGAACTTTGTTGAACTCTTACAGTGATGCAACCTGGGAGATAACGATAGAATTGGAAAACTGGGGGATCCCCAGTCCTGAAGCAAAAGTGGCAGTGTTGAGAGACACTAGGGGAATTGGGAAGCCCAAAGGAAGGGTAGCAGTGAGCACAACAACCCGGATGGTTGTGTTATAATGTTCCACCAAGGTGAGAATCAGTTCTGAAGCCTGCACAAAGTAGAAGAAGTAGGTGGCTTTGATTATGCTAGAGATTTCCATATCCTTTTTTATAGTGTCTTTGGCGATGCGTTGATTGAACATTGTCTGTACAAGGCCCTACAATTCTGCCCATGCTCCAACCTCTGTGTTGGTGATTTTTTGTAATTTGGAATCTACCTTGGATGCCATGATGGTACAATCCTTCAGATATTTTGATGAGAGAGATTTTTTCCAATACTTTCTTGGCCCTTGTCTTGGTGGTTTCCCTTGTTGAAGTGGAAGGGAGTTCCAGAATTCTGGGAGGGGAAGATACTTCAGACATGTTGCTCGATGAGTTATTCATAGCCTAAAAGACTGGAAAATTGTTAATACAAATAATCAAATATAATAACTTCCCAGGTTCTAGAGAAACTGACTATTTTTGAAATGACTAGGCAATTCACCGTACTGGGCTAACGTGGGTCATCATGTGGTCATGCAATAAAAAGAGTAATGGAATTTATTGTGATGGTTGTCTTAACATAAATAGAGTAAATGTCACTTGGGATGGTTTTAAATTTTTGTGTGTGGGGAATTAATCCCAACATTAATGCTGAAGCGACAGAGGAGAGAGAAAGGCCACAACTCAAACATGTGAGGTGACAAGTTCGAGTCCAGTAAAAACTAGGTGGGTGAGCTTGAATTTGATCAAACAATGCAGAGGGTGTGGTGAGCTCATCATGGGATGCGTAGGACTCAAAGGAATGTACAAACCATGTGCATGAATTTACAGACAACTACTCAGAAACTAGATGCTACGAGCACTATCAATAGGAGGCTGAAGAACAATACTTATACAGGCTACCCACAGGCACAAACAAATTTACAACTAACCCATAAACCACTACCTACAAATTTACATAGGCTTACAGAAATATAAAATTATTTTACACTATCTACAAATGCACAAAGGGCGGACAACCCTCTTGCAGAGGCATCCCACAAACGGGAGGTGACGATAAAGACCATAACACAAAGAAAATGAAGCCCCAAATGGAAAGGAACAAAGCACAAACAAAAAAAGAAAAAGGAAGAGGAGGGCCAGAAGGACCTACCTAAAAACAAGAGATGCAGAAGGAAGGGCACGGGAGGTGCTCTGCAAATGAAAAGCTCTTCAAAATCGACAAGCACATCAAGAAGCCTGCATGATATCTTGAAACATGCATAGTTCTGAACTCCAAATCAAATATTAATTAATCAAAGAAAATCACACTTAGCTCGATGTTAGATCGCACAATTTTCTCTTAATTCACTCTGAGGGTAAATTATTCGCGGTAAGTGTAGCAGTGACAGGCGAAGCTTAATTTATATCCCTTGGATTAAAATGCACCATTCCCTTCCACAAATCCTGAGAAAAAGGAAAACCTTTGGACTCCAAGCCCAGGGATCCTGTGCAACCACATCCTCCAAATAAAGAGGAAGTAATGGCACAAGAATCCCAGGGTCCAAAATTTGGCTTGCATGAAGAAACAAAAGACTCTAGGACCTGGTCCTAGAGCGTGGAAAACCAAAAGGAGGTGACAAAAATGGCCATGCAGAGGCAAAGGCCAGAGAAAGAAAAAGGGCAAAAAAGAAACAAAAGGAAAAACCAAAAGCAAAAAATAGGGGGACCCAACATTTTGCCAACAAAATGTAGGGATGGGTTTGCAGGGCATACCAATACCAATTGTTGAAAATATTTAGGTTAGGTATTGAGAGGGGGGGAGGGGGTGAATCACTTCCTTGAAAATAATTCACACTTATGCCCTATCAATCTCACACTTATACTCTTATGTTTATCGATACCGATATTTGTTCTGTCTATCTCTGATAATTGTTGTAATATTAACCGATAAATGATAATCGATAGCTTTGGAAATAAAAAAACATGTAAAACATATAAACACTCAAACACTTAACACAATATTTTGGTGTCATAGAAAACCCTTGGTGAGAGGGAAAAACTATGTTAGGGATGGAACCCATGACTTATCACTGCAATAATGAGGTGCCTGATTAAGAGCTTAAAAAAGCAATGTTAAATGTTACCCAGTTATGGGATTTACCTAGAGACCTGTTAAAGTCTTATACCCTATTAGGAGTAACCCAATTAATGGATTTTATCCCACTTATACAGCTGTTAAAGGATTTAAAATAAGTTCATGAATAGAACTTCTCAGTCTGGATAGAGACTACCCGATTAAGAGATTTCACAATCTTGTTGCCAAACTATTAGGAATAAATCAACAAGAAATTTGATCTGTGCATGCTTTCTTTTAAAGCTTGTCAGATGTCATCCTTCTTTTTTCCTTCTCTACTTTACACTTTTCTTTTCTTCACTGATACTTTTTCATACTCTATGTTATCGCTTCTTTCTTCTTCTCCTCACTGTATCTATTTTTCTCTGATCTCCATTTAAAGTAGTGTCTTGACCTAATCTGTGTTTTCCAAATGTTTTCCCTAATTAGGTTTACTAGTTTCTTGCAAAGGCCAATGTGATAATAAGATGTCATCCTTGAGTCTATTTTTCTTGTTTCCTCTCGCCGATTAAACTTTCCTATAAACTTTGTCGATAGTCATAACCTTCTTGTTGATAAACTATGCTTTTCTGATAGTAATCTATACTTGATGTTGGCTTCCTATCCTTGGTGTTAGTTCCCAACAATTACAATATTATTAAAATCATTCTTTAGTCTGTAGAGGATTTTTTCAAGTAACATAAACATAACATAGTTGATCATAATTGTGTAATAAAGTTGTATGCTTAAATTATTTTCTTCGTGAATGCAGATATTTAATTGAATTCCTTGATGGAATGTGCTTGTGAGATTTTGATGAAAGACTTCAAGTTTGAAATTACAGAGGGAGTTGCATTTATATGAAACTTGCACCTTTTTAAATTTAATTTTTGAGAAGGTCAACATTGGAGGGAAATTTTCCACTATTCATAGCTAACATTATTCTTTTAGAATTTGATCTTAAATTGCATGCTAACCCTCATGGTTAAGAATATGAACCTGCTCACAAAAAAAATATGCCTTGTCTGATCTAATCTCTACATCCTTTGCACTAAAACAAACTAGAAAAAATGAAACTAATCAGCCATAGAACTAAGCAGCAGATCTCTTCTCCTCTTCAAAAATTTGCTTGTTATCTTCAGCCACTTAACCTCATACTCAACAAATATATGATCACACTCGGTCAGTAGTCCATTAGCAACAATAAATTTATCAACCTTTCTGAATACACCACCTTGATCCTTCATCCATACTTCCTTCTTCATCACCATCCACTTTGTCTTCAGATCTACATGCATCTTCACTCTTGGTATATCCATCCTCATGCTCAAATACATGTTCTAAACAAAGGAATGTTTCTCATCTTTCCATACCTATTTTGCATCACATGCAATAACATCCTCTTCAACAAAAGAAAATTGATTAGTGTATCATAAAAAATGGAAGCACTTCCATTTAGGACTAGTTTATCCCTTCGAGTAAGTGGTTTTGGGTCATGTCAAAAGCCTTGAATGGGTCTTTGACTTGGATCTTGTTTTTCCCCTCTCCTACCCTATTTTCCACTTCTCTCCTACCTATTTCTGGTATCCTGCTCTGATATTTTGAGGTTCTTGACTTCATGGTCAAGGTCAACCTTCTAGGTCAAGGTTGACCTTGACCCTAACCTAGGTTAGGGTTGATCTCGACCATGACCCAGGGTCTAAATTTCAAATTTCAAAGATTTTTGGATGTCAGGGTTTGGAAAGAATTATTTCCCGCTTCCAGGTCAGCTGTTTCGGGCTCTGAAGTGGTGATTCTTAAAAAAAAAGATATTTGATATAGGTCCACTTCTAGGAGTATAAGCCTAATTGGAATTTAATTCTCATATGTTGGCCTCTATAGAATTTTGTGCCCTAGACTATTATATAAGGAAGCCTTCTCCTCTCACTTTGAAGGATCATCTACACATAATCTATCGAAGCGATCATTGACTTTTGAGTATTCAAGAATTCAAGCATTCAAGCATTCAAGATTCAATTCATCAAGGAGATCCATTAGTAGCCACTGAAGGATTCAAGCTGTATGGAGCCCTCTTTTTGAATATTTATCTATCTATATACATTCAAGCTTCTTCCTATCCCAAGATCCATTCAAGATTTATGTTGAAGATCTAAAGGCAATTTATTTGAGACATCCTACATCCTACAATTCTATATCCATTTGGAGCATCCATACTTGTAGATTCAAGGATTCAAATCCTCCACAAGGGTTTCAACATAAGAAAGGTAAATTGTTCTATTTACTTTTTTTATTACTACAATTTCAATTCTATTTCAAGGTTAGTTCCCAAACCGAGGTTTGACCAAGGAAAATCCCCCATCCAAACAAAAAAAAAAAACCCTTTTTTTCTTGCAAGTACAAGTACAAAATAGTGAATTACAGAGTAGATTCAAATGCCCTTTTTGGAAAACTTTCACGATCCACGAATAGATTTTCCATCGGAGTAGTGTAGGTCAAGGTCGACATAAGGGGGTACAATTGTGCCCCTGTATTTGGGTCAAGGCCAACCTTTCTTTGAAAAGAAAATGATTTATGGGTTTTCTCCATCTCTGTGTTTCTAGGCCAGAGCAAGTTGCAGAATTTCCAGAAACTCAGTACAGACACCAAAAAATAGCAATTTCCAGATCTTCTATACTTTGAGGTTAGTATTTGTCTTCTATTCATTTCAATTAAGATTTTAATCTTTTCAGATCTATTACACACTCTCCTCCAAAATGGAATTTAAGGTTTTCCTCTTTCTTCTTATTCCTAATCGATTGTTTCATTTATGCATTGACCATTTTCTTGAGGTTAATCAATTTGGATCTTTCCTTTGTGAATTTGGGGAAAAGAGAAGAATCTTACCTTCCCCAACTTTTCATATGTAAAGGATATTATTTATATGTGTAAGTCTCTTGTACACATTTCATCCTAAATAAAATTCCTCATGATTCCAATCCTTCTACGGAGCATAACTCTTCTCACTCATCTCATGATGAGGATGATGCTTTCAAATTTCCTCCTAAACAAGTCCAAAAACTTTCAACTGAACTTGATAAAATAGGAAATTGGCTTATTCAATAAAACCATAATCAAGATTCTATTCAAGCTATAGAGGCCCTTAAGAAATTCCTTTGTGATATTGATCAATGTGTTAATCTCTTGTGTGGTATCGCTTATCTTGTACATTTAAATGTCAAACCTTTAGTTTAAGAAGCTCAAGATATAGGACTCACTCCTCCTATCACTAGCGTGGAACCTTCTTCTGTTCCTTTAACTAGAATTCCTACTTACACTCCTCCTTTAGTGACTACATCTCTTCCATATTTGAATACTCTAGCTTCAAATCTTCCACTTCTAACTCTTCCTATGAGTGTTCCACCGGTATCTCTACCTACCTCACAGCCTTCTTACCATAGTGTTCCTTTTACCTATTCCAACCCTCTTCCAACTATGGTTCCAAGTGTTCCACCAGTTGTGTCTTCCATTCCTGCCACTTCCTACACTTTTCCTAGTGTTCCTATGCCTCCTATTTCTTCTAATGATTTGACAATCATTAGTTTGACTCAAACTGTGTCCTCTTTACAACAACAACTTGCATCCTTAACTCAATCCAAGTTTAGTATTCCTACATGTGAAATGGGTAGTACTTTATCCCTAGACATTATTCATGCTCCTGTCCCTCAGAAAGCCAATATGCCTCATCTTGAGAATTACAATGGTAAGGGAGATCCTTTCACTCATGTTAAAACATTTCAAATCCTTTGTAGTGATTATGCTTAAGACCATAGGATTTTAGCCAAGTTGTTTGCCAGAACTTTTTGTGATAAGGCCTTGCAATGGTATTGTTCCTTTCCTCCTTATTCTATTGATTGTTTTCCAAAACTTTCTAATGTATTTAACCAAAAACTCCAAGTTAACATTGGTCTGCAAGTGTCCTTAACTAATTTGATACATTGTAGACAAAATAATAAAGGAAAATTGACTGAATTTATTGGCAGATTTAAGCATTTGTATGCTCAAATTTCTTATCCTATTCCTGATATTGATATTCAGCATATGTTTATTTCAAATTTGCAAAAGGATATTAGAGATAAGATTTTGCTTACTGAATTTACCTCTTTTCAACAACTTTGTGAAGTGCTTCATCATTATCAATTACAAGTGAGTAAATTTGAGAGAAACACTCTAGTGGCTCATGTTCCAGTTGATAAGAGTGATGTTTCTCATAATCGCAACAAGTTTCAGAAACCTAACTACTTTGTCAAGATAAATAAGCAAGAAAATGCAGTTGTTGATCAAGTTGTTGCATCCAACAATGCCACTTCTACATCCACTGCTTTTCATCTGAATCACACATTTACTCATCTTTCTTAATCTTTAAATTCTATTATGTGTAAGTTGCTAAATTCTAACTTGATTACTTTGCCTCCTATTCTACCTCTTCATCCTACTATGATTGCATCCAAATCATTTGATCCCAAAGCCTTTTTTCAATGCCATCGCCAGAAAGGCCATGATACTAAGAAGTTTTATTCTCTAAAACATAAGGTTCAAGACTTAATAGATTCTAATGCTTTATCTATTGATAATTTTGATGGCAGTGGGAAAAAAATTTGTCTCTCCCCCTAATCAAAACCTCCAAATCAATACAAATCCTTTGACTACACATGATACTAATACCGTTGTTCAGCTATCTTCTGTGGATATTGTTTATGATTCAAAGATGGATGATCTCAATCATATTGTTAACCATGTGGAGCATGTTCTTTTGTCTAAACTTGTATCTCCACCACAGCCTCAATATCAATATCTTGTTCAAGTTCATCTATCTCAAACTCAACTTTAAGTTCCACCTCAACCTAAGCCTAAACCAAAACCTCAACCTAAACCTCATAAAAAACCTAAGAATAAAAGACCTAAAGAACTTTTGATCACCTTTGATGATTCTGAGACTATTAAAGCTCCTGATGGTCCCCTCTACATTTATGCTAGGATTGCTAAGATACCTACGCGTGGTTATCTTGTTGATCGTACATCCTTAGTCAATTTCATTACTGAAGAAAATAGTTTTACGAACAACTTACAACGTGATTGTTATAATACATCAAATGTATTGATCCAAACTTGTAATGGTTTTCTCTATCCATCATTTGGATCTATCAACTTTCCTGTTGAACTTTGTTGTAAAGTTGTGGACACTACCTTATTTGTTGTCCCTACTTATGATCAATTTCAAGTTAAGCTTGGTTTGCCTTGGTTGACTTGCATGCATCTTGTTGCTTCTCCTATCCATAAGTATATTAATTTAATTCATGATGAAGATGTGAAAACAATTAATCATAGTTTATATAAACCTTCTAGGCCTAGGGATTGTGCTACCCTTGACTTCTTTTGGCCTTCATTACCTAATTCATGTTCTTCTCAACCTGATAACATTTTTCGTTCATATCAAGCCTATAAATATTGTAATATTTTTTAGTTAAGGATGCCTTGGATTGATCTTAACCGTGGTCTTTTTCCTACGCCTTTGATACCTCCTTTATCCATTTCTTCTAGTTCTGTTAATCAAGCTCCTAGTGTTGATTTTCAACCTACTAATCCTCCTATAGAACCTGTGAAGGAACCAATTTTTGTTCCTCCTAGTTTTGAACATATTTCAAAAAAGAAAAAATACAACTGATCTGCCAATGAATGTCATAAGAAGCGTCAGACTCAAGATAAGGTCCATGCCTCTTTTATTCAAAGTACTTTACCTTCTTTTGACCAGCCTATGCCTTGTGTGTTGGAAGAAGTTAATGTTAATAATGATGTTAAGATGAATGATTATGATGATTCTATTCATATCTTAGATTTTATTTTGATTAATCTTGATGAAGAAGATACTCTTGATGATCCTATTGATGATAAAGATGAATATGAGACTATTAATGATATTGATACTGATTTACCTAATATGCTTTCAACACAATTGATAATTACACCTAGTATTGAACATCACAATTCTCAAGAGGATCCTTGCTTGGAACTGGCTATTATTCCTACTGTGTTAGATATAGTCCCTCTTGCGAGTTTCTCACCTTCCTTAAATGATATAGACCGAGATGGGGAGAGTAGGCGATGTGCTTGATTGGATTGTCCTCAATGGTAGCCTTTTATGTGTTTGCATGTTGTATTGTCCTTCTCCCGTAATGTATTTGCTAAATGTTTGTTAGATTCTTTTACATGATACTTGTTACTTTTTTTGGTACAAGGTGATAAAGGAATCAAACTTGTTGTACTATTCCTGTTTATGTATCTCTATTCTTCTATATGTTGTTTTCATGTTATGTTTTACCTGTGCTATTGTTTGTGTAAAGATAAAAATTGGAATGGGATAAGTGGCATTTATTATAATGTAATATTAAATAATCAAGTGGGGTAGTAATGGAATGTATTATTATTATTATATTGTTGAGATAGTGGAGAAGGTAAGATTGTCCTCTTAATCCCAAATTTCATAAAGGGAAGATCCAAATTGATTAAACCCAAAGTAAGGATCAATGCATAAATGAATCAACCTATTAAGGATAGGGATAAAGAGAAAAACCATAAGTTCAATTTTATAGAAGAGAGTGTGTAATATATTTAGAAAGATTAAAACTTTAATTGAAATGAATTGAAGATAAGTACTAACCTCAAAATGCAAAATATCTAAAGAATGATGTTTTTGGGTGTCTATACTGAGTTTCTGGGAATTCTACAATCGGATTTGGAACAGAAACGCAGAGAAAAAGAAAACCCAGAAATATTTTCTGAATCTGGCTCAGGTCTGATTTTGACCCAAAAATGAATGTCACCTTTGACCCAAAATTTATGATTCTAACCCAGAAAGTAGATTCTGACCTACACAGTCTAACAAAAAATTTATTTCCAGATCTTGACAGTTTGTCGAAAAGGGTATCTAGATCTGCACTCCAATTCGCTACTCTGAACCTGTCCCTCCAAGAAAAATGGTTTGTTTGTTGAGGGGAAGGGGTTTGCCTTGGTGAAACCCCAGTTTTGGAATTAACCTTATAATTGAATTGAAATTGCATAGATAAAAATTAAATGAGAAAATTCACCTTGCTTGCATAGAGACCCTTGTGGTGGATTCGAATCTGTGGATCCACAAGTATGTATGCACCAAATAGATGTAGAATGTATAATTTTGGATGTAGGATGTCTCAAATCAATTTCTTGTAGATCTTCAACACCAATCTTGAATGGATCTTTGGATAGGAAGAGGCTTGGAGGAATGCGGATGGAGAAATATTCAACAAGAGGGCTCCATAGAGCTTTGAATCCTTCAATGGCTACCAATGGATCTCATTTATGAATTGGATGCTTGAAGGTGCTTGAATTCTTGGATGCTTGAGAATAGATGATTGCTTCAGTAGATATTTAGCTTTCTTCAAGTCTTGCTTCTTAGCTTGTCCTTTAGACTTAATTTCACTTAGAGAAAATGAGAGGAGAAATGCTTCCTTATATACAAATATAGGGCACAATCTTCTAGAGAGGCCTACATAGGAGAATTAAATTCCAATTAGACCTATACCTCTAGAAGTGGACCTATATTAAGTATAATTTCAAGAGTTGTTGCCCCAAAGACCAAAATAGCCAACCCGAAAGTAGGAATTAAATCTTTCTGAAGCCCGACATCTGGAAACCCTGGAAACATAAAATTAGGACCCTGGGTCAGAATCAAGGTAGATTCTGACCTAGGTTAGGGTTGAGGTCGACCTTGACCAAGGTCAAGGTCGAGGTCGACCTTGACCCAGAAAGGTCAATTTTGACCCTGAGGTCGAGAATCTCAGATTTGTCAGTTAAAATGCCAGAAATAGGCCAGAGAAAAGTGGGAAATGGGGCAGAACAAGGGGAAAAACTATTTCCAAGTAAGAGACCCATTCAAGCCACTTGACATGACCCCAAAAAACTTACTCAGAGGGCTAAACCAGTCCAAAATAGAAGTGCTTCCATTTTCCAACTATACATTTAGCCCCCACTTTAGCAAGAGTATGGACTCAATGAAAACTCTTGGTAAAGGAGATCATGAAGAAAAGATAATTCTATTAAAATCAATGGGACAAAACAATCGTCAAGCCCTCAAGGACTTAAGTTTTTTTCAACCTAAGATTACAATAAGAGAGACATCACCAGTCAAAGGAAAGGAGAAAGAGAGAGAGGGTGTGATTACCTCACCCAATCAGAACTTATGTCCCATTGTGAACCACACAAGGAAATAGTGCAACTGGAAAGATGAAGTTGAACCTCCTAGTGAATGTAGCTACTCACTAGTAAACTCATCAGGGAGATCTGGTCTTAAGGACACCTTTCGACCTTAAGGGATCAAAACATTGTAAATTGAAACCAGGGGGATCAAGAGATCTGTATAAATTTAAACTGGAGGGATCAAGAGATCCTATAAGGTAAAAATCCATGCTTTAAGGATTAGTCTTTAATCCATAAAGGAAAAAAGTTTTAAGTTTTAAAATATTTTGAAAGTGTGTGTGTGCAAAAAGTGAGTAGAGTGTAAGCCCCCATGTTAAAGTCTTTGCTAACACTTTAACAGGAGAAATGGATTTAACAGAAACATAAACAACTCTATTGATTACGTTTCCACTATGAGATGCCCCCAAACAAAGACAAATAAAGGGAAATACCACATAAACATACAAAGAACACAGAAGGGATCTACCTACTGTGGGGTGAGTATAATCATAAGATAATATATGTATGTATGATATTATAGAAAATGAATTGACATCATTTCCCAAAGAAAATAGAACTACAATCACAATGGAGGAAAGAAAATGCAAGAGTTACGAAAGAAGAGTCTTTTTGGACCACAACATTGTGACCTAAAAGAATCAGTGCTACCATGTCGCAGATCCAAGCAGACTACACACAAGGAAAAACATTTACAAACAATAGCACTAGTACAACATAACATGAAAATAACATATATACGAATAGAGATACATATAGAGGAGTTGTACAATAGGCTCGATTCTGTTATCACCTTGCACCAAAAAAGTAATAGGGTTTGTATAAAAGAATCTAACAAATATTGAGAAAATACATTACGGGAGAAGCACAATACAACAGACAAACACATAAAAGGCTACCATGAAGGACAAAGCAATCAAGTCCATCACCTACTCTCCCCATCTCAGTTTATATCATTTAGGGAAGGTGGGAAACTTGCAAGAGGGACTATATCCAACAAAGTAGGAATAATAGCCAGTTCCAAACCAAGATCCTCTTGAGAATTGCAATGTTTGATACTAGGTGTAATTATCAATTGAGTTGAAAGCATATGAGGTAAATCAATATCAATATCGATGGTCTCATATTCATCACTAGGATCAATAGGATCATCAAGAGTATCTTCCTCATCTAGATTAATTAAAATGGTATCTAAGATGTGAATAGAATCATCATAATCATTCATCTTAACATCATTATGAACATTTATTTCCTCCAGCACATCAGGCATAGGCTGGTCAAAAGAAGATAAATAATTTGGAAGAATAGAGGCACAGGCCCTAGCTTTAGCCCTACGCTTGTTATGAAGTTCATTAGCAGATCGGTTACACTTCACTTTGTTAGAAACATGTTGAGAACTAGAAGGAACTACAACTAGTTCTATAGGAGGATTCTCAGTAGTCTGAGAAGCGACACTGGGAGGTTGATTAGTAAAACTAGAATTAATGGATAAAGGAGGTATAGAAGGAGTGGTAAAAATACCATAGTTAATATCTATCTGAGGCATGCTTAACTCGACAATCTTGTGATGTTTATAGACTTGATATGAACAAAAAAGGTTATCAGGGTGAGGAGGACATGAATTAGGTAATGAAGGCCAAAAGAAATCAAGAGTATCACAATCTCTAGGCCTAGAAGGTTGATACAAACTATGATTAATCATTTTCACTTCTCCATTATGAATAAACTTAATACACTTATGAATAGGAGAAGAAATGAAATGCATGGTAGTTAACAAAGGAAAACCAAATTTGACTTGAAACTGATTAGAAGATGGAACGATAGTGAAGGTAGTATCTACAACTTTACCAAAAATTTCAACAAGAAAGTTAATAGAACCAAGTGAAGGATAGATAAAACCATTACAAGTTTGGATCCATGCATTAGATATATCATAACAATCACGTTGTAGGTTTTTCATAAAAAGGTTTTCCTCAGTAATGAAATTTATTAAAGATGTGGGATCAATAAGAAAACCATGTGTAGGTATCTTAGCAATCCTAGCATAAATATATAGGGGACCATCAGGAGCCTTAATAGTCTCAAAATCATTAAAGGTGATTGAGAGTTCCCTAGGTCATTTATCCTTAGTTTGTTTCTTATATTTAGGTGGAACTTGAAGTTGAAGTGGAGGAGAAGGATCTTGAATAGTAGGTTGAGATGAAGCAACACACTCCACATGATTAACAATGTGATTGAGATTATCCATCTTTGAATCATACACAATATTCATAGAAGATGGTTGAACAATAGTATTAGTATCATGTGTAGGTAATGGATTCATATAGATTTGAGGATTTGTATTAGGAGGAGAGACAGATTTGTTCCCACTACCATCATAATTATCAATAGATAAAGCATTAGAATAGATTAAGTCTTGAACTTTATGTTTTAAGGAATAACAATTCTCAGTATCATGGCCATTCTAACGATGGTATTGACAAAAGGATTTAGGATCAAAGGACTTTGATGCCATCATAGTAGTGAGAAGAGGTCGATTATGAGGAAAAGTAATCATATTAGCACTTAACAACCTAATCATAATAGAATGTAAATATTCAGAGAGACGAGTAAATGTAAGATTAATACAAAAGGTAGGGGATGCAAAAGTGGCATTGTGGGATGCAACAACAACTTGATCAGTGACTGCATTCGCCTATTTATTTATTTATCTTGATATAGTTTTTAGGTTTTTGAAACTTATTAGGATTAGGAGTGGCATCACTCTTATCAACTGGAATAGGAGTTATTGGAGTGTTTCTCTCAAATTGACTCACTTGTAATTGATAGTGATGATGTGTTGCTCAAAGCTGTTGAAAAGAGGTAAATTCAATAAGAAGAATCTTATCTCTAATATCCTTTTGTAAATTTGGAATAAACATATGCTAAATATCAATATTAGGAAGAGGATAAGAAATTTGAGCATGCAAATGCTTAAATCTACCAATAAAATCAGTCAATTTTTCCTTAGTAGTTTGTTTACAATGAATTAAATCAATTAAGGAAACTTGCGGACCAATGTTATTTTGAAATTTTTGGATAAAGGTATTAGCAAGTTTAGGAAAAGAATAAATATAATAAGGAGGTAAAGAACAATACCGTTTGAACACATTATCATGAAAAGTTATAGCAAACAATTTGGATAAAATTCTATGGTCATGAGCATAATCACTACAAAGGATTTGAAATATTTAAACATGAGTAACAAGGTCTCCCTTACCATTGTAATTCTCAAGATGAAGCATATCGTCTTGCTGAGGGATAGTAGCACAAATAATGTCTAAGGGTAAAGGACTACCCATGTCACATGTAGGAATGCTAAACTTGGATTGGGTTAAGGATGCAAGTTGTTGTTGTAAAGATGACACAGTTTGATCCTAACTAATGATTGTGGAATCGTTAGAAGAAATAGGTGGCATAGAAACATTAGGAACACTAGGAAAAGTGTAGGAAGTGGCAGGAATGGAAGACACAACCGGTGAAACACTTTGAACCACAATTGGAAGAGGATTGGAATAAGAAAAAAGAGCACTATGGTAAGAAGGTTGTGAGGTAGGTAGAGACACTAGTGGAACACTCACAGGAATAGATGGAATTGGAAGAGATGTAGTCATGAAAGGAGGAGTATAAGTAGGAATTCTAGGTAAAGGAATGGAAGAAGGTTCCCCACTAGTGACAGTAGGAGTGAATCCTAGATCTTGAGCCTCTTGAGCCAGAGGTTTAACATTCAAATGCACAAGATAAGTGATAACATTCAAGAGATTAACACCTTGATCACTATCATGGAGGACTTTCCTCAGAGCCTCTATAGCTTGGATATAATCTTGAATATGGTTTTCTCGAATAAGCTAATTGCCCATTTTATCAACTTCGGTTGAAATTTTTTGGAATTATTCAGGAGGAACTATTAAAGAATCATCCTTAGCATGAGATGAATGTGAAGGGTTATGCTCCGTAGAAGGATTGGAATCATGAGTGGTCAAATTGTCATCCAAGATCCTAAGGAAAGGAGAGGAAGACTCAAGATCAAAGGAACCCATAATTCTATGGCTTCTTCTAACCAAGATACTATAAGTAGGACTAGAACTAGTAAAACCTCATGCACTAATGCAATGCAAATGAACTAATTTAGGAAACACAAGATTTTGATTTTAATTTTTGAGATGTAAATGCAAGAACGTAAAAGAAAGATAATCTAACATGCATGCAAGATCTAACATAAAAATATAATTCTAACACCAAAAAGAAAGAGTTGGGTGATCCCACAATACTGTGTCCCACTTTTTGGCCAACTTTGACACTAAAATGAACATTCTCAGAAAAAGCTTCACTTTCAGACACCTATTGTCGTAAAACCATTAAGAATTTGAAGATGATGTAAACTAGTGACTTTTAGCATTTTGTTTCTAGTTTATAAATATATATATTTTTTTAAAAATTGAAATTTATTTGTATCTATTTTTCCTTCTCCATCAAAAAATATTTATTTGAAAAATTAGCATTTTTTAGGAGTGACACTCACTTTGATCAACATAAATTTTTTTATAAAATTGATAAAAATGTAATTGTTTTGAAGTTAGGCTTGTAACACCAACATCTAAGGAATATAATTGGTTTCATTCAATTTGGTTGAATATTGTATAGTTTATTGAGATATGAAGTGACATTAACTATAATTTGAACATAGGCTCACTTGGATCGCTCTAGCTCTATCTCTATATATCGAAATTCATTTTTTATTTTTTTGATAGAAAGGAAACATAAATACCTATTTCCTAGATACTTTTCATAAATTTTTTTCCTAATTTAATATTTTTCCAGAAGCGTCGAACAAAGAAGTCGCTAAATGGTCAGACAACCTATGTTTAGTAAAAATTAAAAAGAAAAGTCATAATGAACTCAATATATACAAAAATTGTAATAATTAGAAAGCTTTCTCTAAGTACTATCATCCTGTATTTGGTTTTTTCAAATGAATTTATTTGATCCCACAAAAAGTTAATGTCAAAGTGATTTTTTGTCAGCATTTTGATGGGTGCAAAGGAGACTTGATTATAGGTGTGAGTGAGGAGTAGAGAAATTATATTAAAGAGAGTTTGATCCAAGAGGCTTTTATCTTACCATTTTTAATTTACTCCTTCAAATGGGAGCTCTCAAGTCTTAAATCATCATATTTTTTTAAAAATGTGTAATTTCAGCAAAAATCAGGATGTTCAAAAAAGTGGGACACACTATTGTGGAACCACCCAGTTGTCTATTGCGGGTTCACCAAAATGTAAAGATCAAAATTGGAATGGGATAAGTGGCGTTTATTATAATGTAAGACTAAATAATGAAGTGAGGCAGTAATGTAATGTATTGTTATTATTATATTTCTGAGATAGTGGAGAAGGTAAGATTTTCCTCTTAATTCCAAATTTCATAAAGGGAAGTTAAATTGATTAACCCCAAAGAAAGGATCAATGCATAAATGAATCAACCTATTAAGGATAGGGATAAAGAGAAAACCCTAAGTTCTATTTTATAGAAGAGAGTGTGTAATATATTTAGAAAGATTAAAACTTTAATTGAAATGAATTGAAGACAATTACTAACCTCAAAATGTAGCACATCTGAAGAATGCTATTTTCGGGTGTTTGTACTGAGTTTCTAGGAATTCTGCAACCAGATCTGGAATAGAAATGCAGAGACAAAGAAAACCCAGAAATATTTTTTGAATCTGGCTCAGGTCCAATTTTAACCCAAAAATGAATGTCACCTTTGACCCGAAATTTATGATTCTGACCCAAAAAGTAGATTTTGACCTGCACAGTCTGACAAAAAATTTGTTTCCAGATCCTAATAGTTTATCGAAAAGGGTATCCAGATCTGCACTCAAATTAGTTGTTCTGAACCTATCCCTGCAAGAAAAATGGTTTTTTTTTTTTTTTTGGGGGGGGGGGAGGGGTTTGCCTTGGTCAAACCTCACTTTTGGAATTAACCTTATAATTGAATTGAAATTGCATAGATAAACAAAGTAAATGAAAAAATTCACCTTGCTTGTATAGAGACACTTGTGGGGATTCAAATCCATGGATCCACAAGTATGTATGGACCAAATAGATGTATAATGTAGAATGTTGGATGTAGAATGTCTCAAATCAATTTGTTTTAGATCTTCAACACCAATCTTGAATGGATCTTTGAATAGGAAGAGGCTTGGAGGAATGCGGATGGAGAAATTTTCAACAAGAGGGCTCCATAGAGCTTTGAATCCTTCAATGGCTACCAATAGATCTCCTTGATGAATTGAATGCTTGAAGGTGCTTGAATTCTTGGATGCTTGAGAATAGATGATTTCTTCAATAGATATTTATCTTCCTTCAAGTGTTTCTTGTTAGCTTGTCCTTCACACTTAGATTTCACTTAGAGAAATTGAGAGGAGAAAGGCTTCCTTATATACAAATCTGGGGCACAATCTTCTAGAGAGGCCTACATAGGAGAATTAAATTCCAATTAGACCTATACCTTTAGAAGTGACCTATATTAAGTATAATTTCAAGATTCGTTTCTCCGAAGACTGAAACAACTGACTCGAAAGTGAGAATTAAATCTTTCAAAAGCCCGACATCCGAAAACCCTGGGATCTTGAAATCAGGACCCTGGGTCAGAATCAATGTCAATTCTAACCTAGGTCAGGGTCAAGGTCAACCTTGACCTAGGTCAAGGTTGAGGTTTACCTTGACCCAGAAAGGTTTATTTTGACCCTCAGGTCAAGAATCTCAGTTTTGCTGGTTAAAATGTCAGAAAGAGGCCAAAGAGAAGTGGGAAATGGGGAAGAACAGGGGGAAAAGCTAGATCCAAGTAAGAGACCCATTCAAGGCACTTGACATGACCCCAAACCACTTACTCAGAGGGCTAAACCAGTCCAAAATGGAAATGCTTCCATTTTCTGACTATACAGTTCATAAATGTTTTTCTTGTGTAGTCCATTTAAATTTGCAACATGGTAGGACTGATTCTTTTTGGTCTCCATGTTCTGGTCTGAAAAGACTCTTCTTCATAATGCTTGTGTTTTCTTTCCTCCATTGTGATTGTAGATCTAATTTATTTTAGGAATGATGTCAATTCATTTGCAATAATATCATATATATATATCATACTGACCCTGCAGTAGGTAGATACCTTTTGTGTTGTATGTATGTTTATGTGGTATTTCCCTTGATTTGTCTTTGCTTGGGGGCATCTCGTAGTGGAAATGTAATCAGTAGAGTTGTTTATGTTTCTGTTAAATCCATTGCTCATGTTAAAGTGTTATCAATGACTTTAATGTGGGGGCATACGCTCTACTCACTTTTTGCACACATGCACTTCCAAAATATTTTCAAACTTGAAAAAAAATTCCCATTATGGATTAGAGAGTAATCTTTAAAGCATAGATTTTTACCTTATAGGATCTATTGATCTCTCTAGTTTCAATTTACAAAGTTTTGATCCCTTAAGGTCGGAAGGTGTCCTTAAGACTGGATCTCTCTAGTTTTGGTGTTTCTCTTTTGGAATAGAATATTCCTGAGGGTGAATCCTTGATGGGTTGACTAGTGAGTAGCCACATTCACTAGGCAGTTCAACTCCATCTTTCCAGTTGCACAGTTCCTTGTGTGATTCACAATGGGGCATAAGTTCTCATTGGGCGAGGTAATCACACCCTCTCTCTCTCTTTTTCTTTGACTGGTGATGTCTCTCTTATTGTAATCTTGAGGTTGAAAAAGACTTGATTCCCTGGGGGCTTGAGGATTTCTTTGTCCCTTTGATTTCAATAAGATTATATTTTCTTTGTGATCTCCTTTACCAAGATTTTACATTGAGTCCCTACTCTTGCTAATGTCAGGGCTAAATGTATTGTCAAAAAAAGGAAGCACTTCCATTTAGGACTGGTTTAGCCCTCTGAGTAAGTTGTTTTGGGTCATGTCAAATGTCTTGAATGGTTCTTTGACTTGGATCTGGTTTTTCCCCTATCTTGCCCTATTTTCCACTTCTCTCCTACCTATTTCTAGTATCCTACTCTGAGATTTTGAGGTTCTTGACCTCAGGGTCAACGTCGACCTCCACCCTGACCTAGGTCAAGGTCAACCTCAACCCTAACCTAGGTTTGCATTGACCTCCACCCTGACCCAGGGTCTAAATTTCAAATTTCTAAGTTTTCTGGATGTCGGGGTTTGGAAAGAATTATTTTCCGCTTCCAAGTTGGCTATTTCAGGCACTGAAGTGGCAAATCTTAAAAAAAAAAATTTAATATAGGTCCACTTCTAGGAGTAAGAGCCTAATTGGAATTTAATTCTCATATGTTGGCCTCTCTATAAGTTTGTTCCCTAGACTAGTATATGAGGAAGCCTTCTCCTCTCATTTTGAAGGATCATCTGCGCATAATCTATCAAAGCAATCATCTACTTTATAGCATTCAAGCATTCAATCATTCACAATTCAATTCATCAAGGAGATCCATTAGTAGCCATTGAAGGATTCAAGCTCTATGTAGCCCTCTTGTTGAAGATTTATCCATCCATGATATCCATTCAAGCTTCTTCCTATCCCAAGATCCATTCAAGATTGATGTTGAAGATCTAAAGTTGATTGGTTTGAGACATCCTACATCCTACAATTCTACATCCATTTGGACTATCCATACTTGTGGATTCAAAGATTTGCAACCTCCACAAGGGTTTGAACATAAGAAAGGTGAATTGTTCTATTTACTTTGTTTATTACTGCAATTTAAATTCTATTTCAAGGTTAATTCCAAAACCAGGGTTTGACCAAGGCAAACCCCCATCCAAACAACAAAAAACCATTTTTTTCTTATAGGTACAAGTACAGAACAATGAATTACAGAGTAGATTTAGATACCCTTTTCAGAAAAATTTTGAGATCCGCAAACAGATTTTCCATCAGAGCAGTGCAGGTCAAGGTCGACATAAGGGGGTACAATTTTTCCCTTGTATTTGGGTCAAGTTCAAACTTTCTTAGAAAAAAAATGATTTATGGGCTTTCCCCATCTTTGTTTTTCCAGGCCATGGCAGGTTGCAGAATTTCCAGAAACTCAGTACAGACACCAGAAAACAACAGTTTCCAAATATTCTATACTTTGAGGTTATTATTTGTCTTTAATTCATTTCAATTAAGATTTTAATCTTTTAATATCTATTGCACACTCTCCTCCAAAACATAATGTAAGTTTTTCCTCTTTCTTCTTATTCCTAATCGATTGATTCATTTATGCATTGATTATTTTCTTGTGGTTAATCAATTTGGATCTTTCCTCTGTGAAATGGAGCAAAGAGAGAATCTTACCTTCCCTAACTTTTCATATGTAAAGGGTATTATTTATATGTGCAAGTCTCTTGCACCCATTTCATCCTAAATAAAAATTACCTCTTTACAATTAGTACCAACATCAATCAAGAAACTCATAACCTCTCTCTCACATCCTCTAGGTAATCTTTGCAATAAGTCAACACTCAACTGAATCAACTCATTCTACAACTCTCCATTAATTCATCATGCACATAGTCACAAATAAGAGCCTTATCAAAAGTCCTCTCATACTCACCAACAACAATCTCATCAATAATAACACCCATACTACAAATAATATCAAACTCAACAACTACCCCAACAAGGTTATCCAATTCAGCCAAAGGAATCTCAATTTCAACTTCACCATCATCAACATCCTTAGTATCACCCTCAACATCAACAAGACACTTCTTAACTTTCTCACTAGATCTAATCAATAGATTATGAAACTCTCTCATTACCACATCTACCTTTTCCTTTGCAATCGCTTCAAAACATTCACAGGTTTACATACCTCATCAAGCTTTATCCCTTTCATAATAATAACTCTAACCTTCCTTTTCCTCCTCTAAATAATCTTCCTAACATGCCAAACAATCAACCTCTTGATCAATAAATGTCAACTTATCTTCTTCAACTTCATCTACTCCATCATTACTAAACTCTTATCTAGAACAAATACCCTTTGAAGAGCCTCATTTTTCTAGCATTCATATCTCCCAATGCATCTTTGACTTCATTTCTCATCTAAACTCTAAAGTCATCCATCATTTTCTATACCCCTTTATGGTATTTCCTCCTCGACAAAACCTCTCCCAATCCATGGTGAAAATACCTCAGCTCGGTGATCTTACTGTAAGAATTTGATTACCTCTCCCTCGATGATTTGTTGAACAAACTCATAGCCTGTCTCTATTTTCCAATCTATTCACCCATGAGATGTCTCAAAACCTCATCCAAATTCAAAAATAGCCAACAGATCCCCTTCCTAACCACCTCACGCAAGTCCTTTGTTAGTGCAAGAAATATCCACTTTCTACCACCCCACAACCAACTCATCAAAGGCTTCTCCATCTAAGGAACTCAGATCTGCAATCACAGGAATGAATCTTTCTCTGATACCATCTAACATAGTTATAGACATATTTTACCCAATGGAGATGGTCCAACCATGCAACAAGATTCAATACAGTGAAAACAATCAATACCAATTCATTAACAACTCAACAATGAATAATCAACATACCCAGTTAGGCCTTCGCATTATCAAATCATCAAGATTTACATCATATATACCCAACAACATGTGACTTGCATTATAAGGAACACATGCTTGATTATATAGAAATCCATATCCATACTATATGATAACCTCCTACTAAGAACTACCACAAAGCTACATCACTAAGAAACCAACACCAAAAATATATACAAGATCACAAGCCATAAGTCAACCAAGGAGATCACATTCTCCAAGAATGAAGAAAATGTATTACAACAAATAGGCCAAGACCCAAATCTTAGAAGAAAACCTCTAGATAGATATGGAATGAAGCACCATCACACAAGGAGGTTGACCACAAGTATAAGGTCATAAAAAATGTGCCAATCACCTCCCCAACCCACAAGAAAGCTTCCTAGGATTGCGAAGTCTATCACATTTGAGTGTTTATGGTGCTTGCTATATCGTATGGTGATGGGGATGAATATAGTACCATACATATTTGACAAGTGAACTACAAAGAGGTGATGAGAGATCCACACGGAGGTGACGGGTGATCCGCTCGGAGGATACAGGTGAGTTGCACAAAGGTGACTGGTGAACCACACGAAGGTGATGGGAGACCCACATTAAGGTGATGAGAAACCCACCTAAAGGTGATCAGTGAGAAACACATGGGTGATATTAGAACCACATAGAGGTGATAGGTGACTTGGTATAGGTGAAATACATCACAAAACATGTGGGATTGTTGGTGAAGGAGTCTTGTCTAGGTGTCATACATTATCGGTACATTACATTGATCCAATTATCATTTTAAGTTGAACAATCCATGATGTAATGTCCTTTTGTTGTTGCCACTTTTTGAGTACATTAGAAAAATATTATATCTTCCCACTCTTCTTTATTTATCATCCATCTTCCAGTTTCACATCTAAGTTAATGTGAATTAGTTTTTATCTTAGGAATAAACTTCTTAGTTTCCACTTTATTTCTATTCATATGTAGTTCTTTTTTGTCTTGAAATGTTTGATGTTGTATTCCTTTTTCCTCCTAATTTTTCATGTCCTAATGCTTTCTTTAAATATTCCTTATACGTAAATTTATATTTCCTTATTTTTATTTGGACATTCTCTTATACTAATATCATACTTATTCATCCATCTATTATTTTGTTTCATCTGTGCACTCTTCATTCTGTCTACTTTCTCTTGTGTTGTCATTTTTTGTCAGCAATGTAGCTCCATGTTCTCTAATATTTTTAAATAGCTTAGAAATTGGAAAATAGTCGACACCTCAAAATGAAAATACCAAGTCTCATCCAAGAAAATCTCATATGAAATAGATGATTTAATCATGAGGTTATTTGCGATTAAATGTTTTTGTAATCTCTCTATTTGTCTCCGCTTTCTTATTGAAGTTTGATGCAGTCAAGGATAGAGAATTCTAAAAGGAGATGTCAAATCCTTGCACCAGTTATCAACAAAGAGGAAATAAACAAGATAAAATCAACAAGAACATGGATTGCATCCAAACAACAAGTTTTATTAATTAGAATTTCATCATATATGTCAGGTTGTAAGGCCTTCCTGGTATAGGCCAAGTACAAAGAAAACCTAACAACAAACCATATTTTGACCTATTCCAAATCTTCCTAAGTATTGGAGAAATCCTATAGCATCTTCTCTTCTATTCATCACTTTATCATACTTCTTCATTATTGTTTTCTCCTACCCAAATGATTGAGAGCCCTAAATTTATACACAAACACAAATAGGTCAGCCTCAACCAACTTTATATATCCCAAGAAACGTGTTAGACCCAGTCGTCCTTAACTCAAATTAAATACAACATTCAATTTTTTTCTTAGGACCTATATAATAAATCAAGTTGGCCACACATATATCCACATAGGAAATCATGCCATTCATCACCAACAATCACAACAATGACTACAACCTCGATCAATCAACCGGTTAACTCGAGGAACCAGTACCATGAAGAACAACAACCAATAGAGAATCAGTAGTACAGATTACTCCATCAAAAGACGAACTATCATAGACATAGAATCTATGAACAATAAGAAAAAAAATCTTTTGACCACTCCTTCACAACATCTATATAGATCGACTGCTAACCAAATCACAGAAAATTTCCTAGAACCAGAAACTCCTTCGTACATCCAGTCACAAAATGCAACATAACTAAAGCATGATAACTCCAAATGAGTTATTATCATAGGAAAATATTCCTATAGACCACATGAACAACATATCATGACCACACCTTATGAAGATCCACAAAACTCCATTGAGCCAACAATCACCCAATCAGTGACCAAGAACAACAACATAAAAATTGGTAACAAGAGTCCACTAAAACACTATTTTTTTTCGGACAATGTAAGATTACCAAGGACCCAAGATTCTCCTACATCAGACATGTGGGGTGAATTTTTTTTTCCATGAGAATAGTTCATGAAAATATTGAATAACAAGGAACAGTAATCCCATACTCATTCTTTATCGACAAACCCTCCTCATCTGCAACCTGCACTACCTTCCTCCTATCATCTACTAGGTTTAGTAAATGATTTAGATCTAACTCACCATTAGGTCCAACCTCTAGTTCATCCTTTAGGTCTGAACTCAACTCATATCTTCTAAAAAGACTCAAATTTGTCACCTTCTCCTTTTCCACCAAAGGAATCAATCTACACCTCTTATCATCCTTGCTACTGGTAATTACATTCTGTCTATGGTCATGAACAACCTCTCTGTCATATTGCCAAGTTTTACCAAGTAAAACATTACATGCACTCATGACCACAATGTCACATGATACAACATCCCTATAAGAACCAATGCAAAAATTCACCATGCATTGTTCCCTTACTTCCACCAAATGATCATCATGCAACCAACCAATCCTATAAGGTCATGGATGTCGAAGTCTTTTCAAACCAATATTTTGCACCATCTCTTCAGAAACTAAGTTATCAGTGTTGTCACCATCAACAATCACATCACAAAAATTACCACCAACCTTGCATCTGGTCCTGAACAAACTCTTTCGATGATAAGGTTTTGCATCCTTATTCACCATCAATATTCTTAGCATAAGAGTTTCCCCTTCTTTAGGAGCATTGTTAGAAGCACCAACAGATGGTTCATCTTCTTTACTAACACAATAAACTCTATTGTCTTCCTTACACCGAAAATCCATGTGTCCTTTCCAACCACACTTGAAGAAAGAACCCCTAAACTCTTTACAAATGTTACCTCCCTTAGGTGTAACTGGTTTAGCTTCTACTTCAACCACGTACTTTCTTGTTCTTATCACTACCAACAACTTGCTTCTCTCTTCCTCTAGATTTATTATATTATTTTTTATTCACCTTATCTTCTATCTTTAGGGTATACTAATAATCTTCCTCAAAAGATCCAATCTTCAACATACTCATCTCATCTTGAATATTGAACCTCAAAACATTTACATAGCCAGCCACCTTTTCTTTAAAAATCTCCTTGTAACAAGATCTTATGGTTACCTTGTAAAACTCTTCTGTGTAATCCTTCACATTCATGTCCTTCTACTTCATGTTCTGCAACCTCTTCAAAAACTCAAATTCATTGTCTCCAGGTATGAACTTATTCATAAACTTTGCAACCATTAGCCTCCACCAAGTGATCTTCATTTCACCTTCATCCTCTCAATCCATTTGTAATTATTTCCACCACAAAGCTACATGAGCTTTCAACTTTGTCTCTACAAGCCTTACTCTCCATGTATCTTGAATATCTTCTAACTCAAAGTGATCTTCTGACTTACCTATCCAATCAATCATATCTTCAATATTTAAAGTACCTGAGTAATAAGATACTTCCATCCTATAACTATCACCAAGCCTTTCTATATATCTCATCAATCGGTCAAATCCATCACCCTAAACAGGTATAGAAACATGAGTACCTCCAAATCCTTTTGCAGCCTCCTCAAAACCATCATCAAATCCAAGATTTCTTTGCAATCCAACCACAAAAGTCTTGATTCCTTCTATGAACTCATTCCCAAAACTGGTCATCTCATGTCTAATCTCATCTTGGAGATATTCTTTCATCCAATCCATCAACCTAGGTCTCATTTTCGGTGGCATCCTTTCGAGATCTAGGGTGTAACTGCCTCTAATTGGTTATTTGATTCACCAAAGATGATACTGGTCCAAGAGCACCTAGGGGTTTGAGCCCTCAAAATTTTATGTGAAAGGCCTTCTAAGGGTCTTGGTTTGCAATAAGGTTTCTTTTTTTGGTTTAGGACTAATGTGATATGATCTTGATAGGTTTTTTCTTTGTTTTGTGCTTTTTGGTCCAGGAGACTCTTGTGACGTACTGAATGCCAAAAATGGGACAAAATGTGTAATTGGAACCTACAATGCTTAGGTGGAATATCTAGGGTGTTTTTAGGTGTAGGAAATGATTTGATTCTATGTAGAGCCCATTCATTGGGTTACAACAACAAATGGTTAAAAAATGTAAAAGTTATAAAAGTTGCATGAGCAACTTTTGCAACTTCAAAATGTTGCTCGACAACCTTGTCCAATTTTTTTTTTCCCCTAATGGTAGTTATGGGTCAGTTTGGGTAGTTTCTTGCGTGTAAGGGACATATTTAAGGTTTTCCAAGTGATTGTACAAGGGTTGGATCAATTTTTGTTGGATTAGCAAGAAGGATAGCATAAGCAATTCTCAGTATTTACACAGTTTGAAAGTTTCAATTGTAAAGCTTTGTAAATAGATTTAAATCCTTGTTTTCATGTGATATTTAGCTCCATGTGATTATTTCCTTTCTCTATAATTAATTAGGGTAGGATTTAATTTAGTTTTGTGTACTGTAAAGAAAAGAATCCTTCCTGGTCTATGCACTACCAGTGGGAGGGTTCACGTGTATTGAAAAGAAAAGAATCCTTCTTGGTCTATGCACTACCAGTGGGAGGGTTCACTATATAGAAATGGTTCCTTGATGACTTCCCACCATGGGATCTTAATGGCCCATGGAGGACATGGAGTGGAACCTATGTACATTATAAATTATTTTGTACAATTTATGGAAACATGTTTTATGAATTTTAAAAGCTTTTCGTAGGAGAGACTGCCAGTGCCCAGCTAGGACCAAGTAAGTAATAGTCAATTTTTGGATGCAGGGTTGGATTGAACAAAGGGAAATAATGAATGGAGAGTGGTTTTTGGGATTTGGAAAGACCCTAGAAATAGTGGTGTTAGCTACTAAATCATGTTGGAAAGATTCAATGATAACAATTGTTGTTTTGTCATTGATGTCAAACCTTAACTGGTGAGACTATTGCTATCTATTTGAGTACCATATCTGTTGATTGATGAAGAAGATTTGAAGAAAAGGATAAAAAGAAGACCAAGGGAAAGAGTTGAGTTATGGGTAAACACAAGGGTACTTGATCATTTGGCACATTGGCAAAGTGATATGTTGTTTACCTTTTACAGAAAGTTCAATGAAAAGTTGATACCGAGCGAAGTCAGTGATGGCCGAGCACCAATGAAATGCCAAGGAATATAGAGGTGATCAAGCGGAAGAACATAGTCTTGGCCGAGAAACATTATTTTGGTAATTGATTGAACAAAGGGAACTAATGAATGGAGAGTGGTTTTTGGGATTCGAAAAGACCCTAGAACTAGTGGTGTTAGCCATTGAATCCATCTCACCAATATTTCATTGAATTTGAGACAATTGGCCCTATTTTTAAGGACACTGTCACAATCTTCATTAAGGTATTGCATATACAGTTTGGGAACCCCTAACCCTAGAAATCTTTAATTTTGTTAAAAAGGGTATCTAGATCAATGATTCATTTGGGGACTTCTTTTGGAAATTTGTAATTTATTGGAATTTAGGAGGCTAATTAGGGCTACAAGGGTTACTAGCCCTTCACCCATGAACTTTAGAGATCAATGAAGAGATGGTTGAACTATGGACAAAAATCTTCAAGAATGGATGTAATTTGATGAAATTGGAGTGTTTCTAATCTTGCAAAGTGATTGGTGAAATTTTAATGTATTTTATGGAATCTACCCTAGTAGGTTTAGAGAAGTGTTGATCCACTTTTTGTAGAGAGGCCCTTGGGGTTAGGAGGAAGAAATCAAGTGTTTCCTCCTAGGTTAGGGTTGGGAAAAAAATGCTTAGTAGGTCTAGAAATGGACGTAAGGTAGATTCAAGCTTACTCAGGATAGGAGCCTCCTTATCAGATTGGTATCAGAGCGCTGAAAGATTTGGGATAGGATGTGTATGTTTGACTTGGAGTTAGTAGGTGAGACAAGGATGGTGAACAACATAGAGTTGGAAAAGAAAATGGATGATCAAGAAGAGGAGAATAGACTCCTAAAAGAAAATTTAGCTAAAATGGAGAGTAAGCTTGGTAAATTTGAAGCCAAGATAGAGGAAGTTAGTGAAAAGGTGAAAGAGACAGAAGGTAAAGGGAAATGATTGGTAGTAGAGGATGAAGTGCCAGAGCGTGATCTTGTTTTGAAAGAAGCATCATTCCTTATCAATTTTAATTCCATGGGGGGGGGAATCACTAGAGGATGTACCCTTGTTTAGTGGAAAGATGGAGCCAAAGGTAGTAATGGAGTGGACAGAAGGGTTAGATACCCATTTTGAGTGTGAGAATGTGATCGAAGCACGTAAGGTGAAAATAGCTAAGATTGGCTTGAGGGGAACAACACTCACATGGTGGAAGTTTGTGCAAGATGAAATACTAATAAAAAAAGTAAAAAACCCCATCTCTACTTGGAAAGGTATAATAGCCAAGATTAGGGACAATTATATCTCTGTGGATTATGAGATACAACTCCACAAGAAGAGACAAAATCTCAGACAAAAAGAAATAGATGTGAGTGTATCGTCTTAAAATGGAAGAACTTACATGATAAGAAATTTTAGCTCTCCTTATGGGGTGTTTTGGGCCATCACCATATTTTCCTCTCATTTTTGTCCCTTTACCATCTTCTATGTCTATTTAGGACCCTAATTGGGCCTCTCTGGGCACTATTTTCCCCACCTAGCATATTTTCCAGGTGTCCTAACCCCCTGAGTCAAGGTCAAACTCAAACTTGACCTAGGTCAAGGTTGACCTCAATCTTGACCTAGGTCAGAGTCAACCTTGACCTTGATCTAGGTCCCCCTTTCCTATTGGAAAGTGTGCCAGATGTGGGGAGATACTCAAAATTTCTTTTTCCCGCTTTCGGGTCAGCTGTTTTGGGTTTTGAAGTGGTGAATCTTAAAAGATATTTAATATAGGTCCACTTATAGGGGTATAGGCCTAATTGGAATTTAATTCTCCTATGTCAGCCTCTCTATAAATTTGTTCCCTAGACTTGTATATAAGGAAGCCTTTTTCCTCTCATTTGGTAATCATAAGCATTAAGCGCGAAATTATTTTATTCTTTCAAGGTTCAAAGTGTTCAATCAAGGTTTTCAATTCTTATTCTCAAGAATCTCAAGTTATCCATTGAAGATCAAGGATTCAAGCATTCAAGCCTTTGAAGGGATTTGCTTCAGTTATTCAAGATTCATCATTCAAACCCTAGATCTATCCATCATGGTGGTGTGATCTTCCTTCAAGATCCTTCGCACATCATCAAGATTCATTCATTCTTCCTTCAAGGTGGATTCCAAGCATACAATTATGGAGGTTTTTATTTACATTTTTGGTTTTTAATGTTGAGTCTAGGATTTCATAGTAACATACTTGTTTACATTTGAAATACAATTGCATATCTATTGAATATCATAGCTTCATTGTAAGATCTACTTCTACTACTTGCTAGCATTCTCCATTTTAATTTTGATTTCAAGGTTAATTCCTAAAATCGGGATTTGACTAACAAAAAACCCTCCCCCAACAAAAAAACCATTTTTCTTGTAGGTACAAGTATGAAATAAAAAATTACAGAGTAGATTCATATACCCTTTTCAGAAAACTTTAGGGATCCATGAACATAATTTTTGTCGAAGCAATGCAGGTCAAGGTCGACATAAAGGGGTCAAGGTTGACCTGCATCTAGGTCAAGGTTGATCTGGCATAGAAAAGAAAAATATTTTTGGGTTTTCTCCGTCTCTGTGTTTCTATTCCAAATTTGGTTGCAGAAGTTACATAAACTCAGCACAGACATTAGAAAATAGGTTTTTCCAGATCTTCTACATTTCAAGATAAGTGTTTCATTTCATTCTAATCTTTTAGATCTATTGTTTTATAATTAATAAATTATATCCCCTTCCCCTCTTTATCCATAACTAGTTGATTCTTGTTTGCATTGATCGTTTCCTTTTGGTTAATCAATGTGGATCTCCTTGTCTAGGATTAGGAGGCAATACACATATCTATCACATCACAACCATATAAAACACCCACACCACACACACAATATATATA
>MU224094.1:85648-113013 GCA_018584345.1 Thuja plicata
TATATATATATATATATATATATCTTACAGTGAGTACCTACACAAAGGAGTTTTACAAGATGTGTTTGAGATCCAAGGTGATAAAGGATGAAACATTAAAGTTTCTCATTATTTAAATGGGCTAATATGGAGCATACAAGAGGAGATAAGCTTATTGACACCTACCACAGTGAAGAAATTTTACCAATTGGCTCTTAAGGTGTAGGAAAAGAGTAGGAAGAAACATGAAGCCATAAGTAGGGGCAGAGGAAGAGGAAGAGACTCTAGAGGCCACAAAGGTAACTATGGTGGTAGAGGAAATGACTCTAGACCACAAGGAGAGACTAGATTGATAGAGTAGAGTAGTGAATCAAGTGGCAGAGGTAATTATGGAAGAGGAAGAGGCCTAGCAACAATGGTAGAGGAAGATTTGGAGGTTCTAGTAGAGGTTCCTCTTTTTCTAACATGAAGTTCTATAATTGTCACCAATTTGGACACCATGCCTATAGGTTCCCTAAAAAAAGAAACATCTTCTCAATTAGAGAGGAGGGTCAATTATGTGCAAGAAGACACCAGCAGTGTCAAGTCTCCTAAGATCAATCTTGATTTAGAGAGTGGAGAAAATTTGATGATAAGGATAGTTCTGATTAAAGAACCAGTTAGAGAGGAACCTAAGAAGAGAATATCACTCGTAAAGGCGAAGTGTAAGATTATTGGAAAAGTGTGCAAGGTGACCATTGACTTAGGATCAACTGATAACATTATCTTAGAGGAAGAAGTGAACAAATTTTGATTGTATAGGATACCTAATGACCATCCTTACAGAGTGACATGGTTGAACAAAGGAAAACATGTCTTAGTCAATGGAAAAGCATGGATTGAATTTGAAATTGGAGGATACAATGAAAAGATTCTCTTTGATGTACTACCTATGGATTCCTGCCATCTCTTATTAGGGAGACCATGGAAATTTGATAGGAAATCCATGCATAATTGGGAGAAGAACTCATATTCATTTAAAAAGGATGGAGTGACATAAAAATATAGTCTTTTGTGGAGGAAGAAGGGGTGAAGAATAGTCCTAATGTGTCGTAGTCTGGGGAAAATAATTTCTACAAGGCCTTAAGAATGAAGAAGAAGATTGTTTTTCTGTTATTCAAGCCTAAAGAAGAGAAGAAAAAGGAACCAACACCTTTACCCAAGGAGATAGAAATTTTTTTTGAAAAGTTCAAGGATATTGTTAGTGATGGATCACCTATGGTCCTACCACCACAGAGAATAGTAAGTCACCAAACTGACTTCATTCCAAGGTCTTCAATGCCCAATAAGGCAGCTTATAAATTGCCCCCTAAACATAATAAGGAAGTGGAAAGACAAGTCCAATAACTACTTGACCAAGGTCTATTGAGAAAGTGTACAAGTCCTTGTGCAGTCCCAGTGGTGTTAGCATAAAAAAAAGAGGTAAGTGGGGACTATGCAGCGAATCCATAGCTATAAATAGGATAACCATAAGATATAGGTTTCTGATTCCAAGGATAAATGACATAATGGATTGTCTTGGAGGGGCTTATTATTTCACTAAGTTGGACTTAAAGGGTGGTTACTACCAAATTAGAGTTAAGGAGGGGGATGAATGGAAGACAACCTTCAAAACCATAGAGGGTTTGTATGAATGGCTAGTCATTCCATTTGGGATTAAAAATTCCCCTATCACATTCATGAGATTAATGAATGAAGTTCTAAAAGACTACATTGGGAGATTTTTGGTATTTTATCTTGATGAAATCCTCATATTTAGTATAAAAAAAAAAGAAGAACACCTTGAGCATTTGGAGATTGTGTTGACAAAGTTGCATGAAGAGCAGGTAGCAATCAACTTGGAGAAGTGTTAGTTCTTGAAGCAAGAATTGGTGTATCTTGGGTTTGTAGTCTCACAAGGAACTTTGAAGATGGATCCTAGAAATGTGGAAGCTATCCTCAAATAGCCTACTCCTACATCTGGTACTAAGGTAAGAATTTTTCATGGGCTTTCCCAATTTTATAGAAAGTTTATTAGGGGATTTAATTTCATTTGTGCCCCAATCTTAGATACCAATAAAGGTGAGTTGAAAACTAAATTTAGGTGGACTGAGGAAGCTAATAGGGGGTTTGAGATGCTGAAACAAAAAGTAGCCACCCAACCTATCCTTGTACTACCAAGTTTTGATAGATTGTTTACCCTAGAGTGTGATGATAACAATATAGTAGTGGGAGTTGTCTTAACTCAAGAGGGTAGACCAGTAGCTTTCTATAGTGAAAAGTTAAATGAGGATAAGAAAAGGTACTCTTCATATGACCTAGAGATCTATGCATTAGTTTAAGCCCTTATAAAATGGAGACACTATCTCCTACCCAAAGAGTTTGTGGTGTTTACTAATAACTAGGCTTTAAGTTTTATCACCTCCCAAGACAATCTAAGAAATAGGCACATTAAATTAATGAAATTCCTACAAGCCTATACATTTACAATTAAGCACAAGAAAGGTAAATTAATGAACAAGGTTGCAAATTCTTTGAGAAGGAGGCTTCTTACTATCTAAGAAGTTTAGTTGCACAGTATATGAGTGGAGAGTTTTAAGGATCTTTACCAAGAAGATGAAGAATTCTCAGAGGCCTACAAGGTATGTCTAGAGTTCACAAGCCATGTCCATAGTCAATTTGTAGAAGTTACAATTTGCAGAATGGGTTTTTGTTTAGAGGAGGATAGTTATGTGTGTCCAAGGGATCTATGAGGGAAAATATTATACAAGAAAATCATGATGGAAGTCTCAGTGGACATTTTGGTCTCAATAAGACCCTTGAGCTAGTTCATATATTCTACTGCTGGCCTAGGATGCAAAAATATGTGAGGAAGTATGTTGAGAAATGTATTGTGTACCAAAACGCTAAAGGTATTGCTTCTAATGTTGGTCTCTATCAGCCCCTACCCATTCCCAATAGGACATGGGAATGTATCAGCATGGATTTTATAGTTGTCTTACCAACGACAAATTCTGGATTGGATAGTATCTTTGAAGTTGTTGATAGGTTTAGTAAGATGATCCATTTTACTCCATGAAAAACTACACATGATGATAAATACATTTCTCAATTGTTTTTTAGGGATATTTTTAGAATCAATGGATTGCCCCTTAGTATAGTTTCAGACTGGGATGTCAAATTCATGGGACATTTTTGGAAGACATTGTGGAAGAGACTAGGAACTAACCTATAATTTGGATCAACATATCATCCTAAAACTGATGGACAAACAAAGGTCATAAATAGGGTATTAGGTAACCTTCTAAGGTGTTTAACAAAGGAATATGGACAGGTATGGGATCAAATGTTGCCATAGGTAGAGTTTGCCTATAATGACAGTGTGAATAAGACAAATGGTAAAATTCCTTTTGTAGTGGTTTATGGTATTCATCTCAGGGGTGTTTATGAACTTAGAAACTTACGAATAATGGAGGGTATAAGTGAATATGCAGACGATTTTACCTAATCAATAAAAGAGGTGCATGATCAACTCAAGAAGAAACTCACAAAGGCAACACAAATATTGAAACCCAAGGTGGAGGAAAGGACAAAAGAATTATAGTTAGAAGTGGGAGACTTAGTGATGGTGCATCTAAATAAATTTAGATTGAAGAAAGGCATGCCAAGTAAGTTGCAGATGAGAAGGATAGGACCATGCAAAGTCCTAGCAAAGTATGGAGAAAAGGCTTACAATATTGAACTTCCCACATGTTTAGCAATATCACCAGTGTTTAATGTACAAGACCATATCAATTAAAAAGGGCCAAAGCTAGAAGAGACTGAAGGTACTTCATATGTGTATAAGGTTACAATTGATGTTCCCCTACCATCAAAGAGAAAGACTAAAGTAGAGAGGATACTAGATTCCAGAGTTAAGAAGAAGACTAGACATGGACAATACATGGAACACCTGATCAAACATAAAGACCTACTTGAAGTAGAAACCACATGGGTTTTAGAAGCTGATTTCAAAAAGGTGGGAATAGATCCTACACTATTAACCCCAGGTGGAACTTGACTTCTTATTCAGAGGGAGCATGGTGCAGGAACACCTAGGGGTTTGAGTCCTCAAATTTTAATGTGAAAGGCCTTCTAAAGGTCTTGGTTTGCAATTAGGTTTTTTAGGTTGGTTTAGGATTGATGTGATATGATCTTGATAGGTTTGTGCTTTGTTTCATGTTTTTTGGTCCAAGAGACCCTTGTGATGTACTGAATGCCAAAGATGGGACAAAATGTGTAATTGGAACCTAGAATGCTGAGGTGGCATATATAGGGTTTTTTTAGGTCTAGGAAAATATTTGGGTCCTTTTAGACCCCGTTCATTGGGTTGGAGCAACAAATGGTTAAAAATTGTAAAAGTTGCATGAGCAACTTTTGCAACTTCAAAATGTTGCTCGACAACTTTGTCCAAAAGATTCTTATTTCCATAATGGAAGTTAAGGTTTAGTTTGGGAAATTTCTTGGGCCCATGGGAAATATTTAAGGTTTTCCAAGTGATTGTACAAGGGTTGGATCAATTTTGGTTGGAATAGCAAGAAGGATAACAAAAGAAATTCTTTGTATTTACATAGTCTAAAAGTTTCAATTGTAAAGATTTGTAAATGGATTGAAATCCTTATTCTGGTGTGCTATTTAGTTCCATGTGATTATTTCCTTTCTCTATAATTACTTAGGGTAGGATTAAATTTAGTTTTGAGTGTTGAAAAGAAAAGAATCCTTCTTAGTTTGTGCACTGCCAGTGAGAGGGTTCACTGTATAGAAATGGTTCCATGATAAATTACCACCATGGGATCTTAATAGCCCATGGAGGACATGGAGTGGAACCTATGTAGATTCTAAATTCTTTTTATAGTTTCTATAAATATGTTTTGTGAATTTTAAAATCTTTCCCTAGGCGAGACTTGTCAGTGCCTGGTTAGGAGCAAGTAAGTAAAATTCAATGTTTGGATGCAAGGTTTGATTCAACAGAGGGAAATAATGAGTGGAGAGTGGTGTTTGGGAGTTGGAAAGTTCTTATAACAAGCATTTTTAGATGATGAATAAATATAACTAATATTTCTTTGAATTTGAGATAATTAGCCCTATTAGCCCTATTTTTAAGGACATTGTCATAGTCTTCATTAAGATACTATACAGGTAGTTTAGGAACCCCTAACCCTAGAAATTTTTAATTTTGTTAAAAAAGGTATCTAGACCAGTGATCAGTTTGGGGAATTCTTTGGGAAATTTGTAAGTTATTGGGATTTAGGAGCCTATTTAGGGCTACAAGTGTTACTAGCCCTTCACCCATGAACTTTGGAACTTAATGAAGAGATGGTTGAACTATGGACCTAAACCTTGAAGAATAGATGTAATTTGATGAAATTGGAAATGTGTCCAATCCTGGAAAGTGACTGGTGAAATTTTGTGATATTTTATGGAATCTACCCTAGTAAGTTGACAGAAGTGTTGATCCACTTTTGGTAGAGAGGCCTTGGGATTAGGAGGAAGAAACTAAGTGTTTCCTCCTAGGTTAGGGTTGGGAAAAAAACCATTAGTAGGTATAGAAAGGGACCTAAGGTAGAGTCAAACTGACTCAGGATAGGAGCCTCCATATCAGATACCCTAACCCTTGTAAAACCCTTATTCTCAAGACTAACTCAATAAGTAGCAACAAATCCTCTATCCAGCCACCTTGTGCAAGCCCTTCACTGATGTGAGTTAGATCTAACCTATGCCTCCTCAAAAAAAATGCCTCAGAAGCTTCACAAGTTCATACACCATGATTTTCACAACAACAAGATCAAACCTGGCTCTGATACCCTGGTTTCTCTAATGCAGTCAAGGATAGAGAATCCCCAAAGTAGATGTAAAATCCTTTTTGTAGTTATCAACACAACAGAAATAAAAAATATATAATAACCAAAAACATGAAATTCATCCGAACAAATTTTTTTATTAATCATAATTTCTTCATACATGTCAGGTTGTAAGGTCTTCCTGCTTTAGGCCAAGTACGAAGAAAACCTAATAAAAAACCCAATTCATACCTATTCTAGATCTTCCTAAGTCTCGGAGGAATTCTCTAGCATCTTATCTTATATTCATCCCTTTATCATACTTCTTCCTCATTCTTTTCTCCTACCCAAATGATTGCAAGCCCTAAATTTTTAAATAAACACAAATAGGTCGGCCTCAACCAAATTTGCATATCTGAAGAAACGTGTTAGACCCAGTTAGCCTTATCCCAAATGAAATACAAGATTTAGTTCATTTCTTGAGGACCTATCCAACAAACAAACTTGGCCACACATATATCCACATAGGAAATCATGCCATTCATCACCAACAATTAGAACAATGACCACAACCTCAATCAATCAACTGGTTAACTCCAAGAACCAGTATCATGTGATGAGATTATTTTTTCATTAGTATGCAAAGAATAGCTTTGGTTAACCTACACCGAAACACAAACTTTCAGAGATCACCGAAAGCACAAATATCAGACATCATTGAAACTGTTAAGTTTAGGAGGAACTCGACAGGAGGAACCCGATAGGAGAAACCCGAAAAAGACACCCAAAAAGACAAATCTCAAGCGAAATAGGAAGATTAGAAATAGAGGAACCTGACAAAGTAAGGGAACCTGACAGACAGTTCAATCAAAGGAACACCGAAATAAAGGCAAACTGATTTCTATGCAGACCGAGCATTAGACACCGAAAGTTAGTTACATCCCGCAAAAGGTGGATCTCACTTCCACGTCAAATAAAGCATTCATATTCTATTTATAGAGTCTTGATTTGTTTTAAAACCATTACTTAAGGGACAAGAAACATTAATGTAAGTGTTTTAATCAGTCTAACTAATTTAAAACATACAGACTAGAAGATCAAGGTAAAGTTGTAAACCTATGATCATAGAGTTAATGTTGTAATACGTGAAACTACATTAGGTCAAATTATCAAATAAATAGATGTTATAATCATTCATTATCATGGATGAGAGGATGAATGTAGCCAATGAACACATATATGGAACAAAATTAGAGTTTCAAGAAGCAGAACAACAAAAGGTGAATTTGGTTATCAAGAACCAAGAACAGAGGCTACCGAGCAACAAAGGTATTATTCAATCACATTAGGTGATACACTTATACATGTAATCTTGAACGGATCTGTAATCAGAAATAGGAGATTGTATACACTTAGGTCAAAGTGTAATTTTCTTACATTATAACAAGTGAAGAAAACTATAAAAATGCTTTCAAGGAAGGTGGATTTAACAATCCTATTGTAAATCTCTTAACTAAGTGCACACTAAACAGTGTTGCAAAATCTATTAACAAAGTAGACTTTAACAGGTCTCCATAGATACTCCTAACAGGATAGATCATCAGAAGTGATCAAATTGTAAGCCTTAATCGGCCCCTTCCAATTTGTAGATAGTGAATAATTTGTGGGTGTCATCCCCACCACCATTTTTACTTCCTAACAGGAGTTTTCTGTGTTATCATATCTTGTGTTATGTGTCAATTAATTTCATGAATTCTCACATGTTTGTTAAGTTAAATAATTGATAAGTCTTACACAAAGATAGTATAGTACAGATGGTTGGATATACAATTGATTACACAAAGGTTAATTGATAAATGATAAGAAAGTTTTAGAGGTACTGATTCACCCCTCCCCTCTCAGTACACACTTTCCATTAATTCTAACAATTGGTAACAGAGCTAAGTCTCTTATTTGGAAAGCTTAAAAGCTTAAGAGAAAAGATCATACAATGGAGAAGTACAAACTTGACAAGAGTATTGAGAATCAAAAGCTAGAAATTTAGATCTTCTATGATAAGTATAAAGAAGCTAGAACCAAGATGAGATAGCTGTTAGATGAAATAAATATTATGGCATCTCACTGTAATGAGATAGATTACCATGAGGAAGAGATACCAGATTTCTTTGAGTCATCAGGATCTACTACAAGCAGAGCATCTAACACAATAGAAGAAAGCATCACAAGCTTAAATGAAATCAATCAACATCTAGTTGGACAAGTGAAATCTCTATAAATCGGTCAAGAGACACATATGGTAAGAATGATTGATGTCATGAACAATGAAAGACAAGCTGAGCAAGAAAGAATACTAGAAATTGATGATAGAAGGAAGATTACTAAAAAACTACAAGAGAAAGAGTCATAAATATAAAGACTTATAGAGCATCACCATGAGATTACAAATCATATTATTCTTATGAGTTAAGAGGAAAATAGAATGAATACAAAACTCATTGAAAGAATAGAAGCCATCGGTGAGCTAAGGGAAGAAAATGAAAATCTTCAAAACAAGAAATAAGAATTCAGCAACAACATAATGAAATTATCAAGAGAGCTAAAGAAAGAATTAAAAGAATGGATGATTTTCTTGATGGACAATGAAGAGTCAACAACAACACTGGTCTAGGCTATATCGAGAATGGAGAATCACCCAATTAAGCTGATCTAAATAATGTCTATAAAAATCCAAGACCAAGAAAGATGACATGCAATCACTATGGAAAGAAAGGCCACACATCAAATGTATGTAGAAGTAAAATGAAAGGTATTCCTAAATCCACATCTTTATTCATAGGATTTTGTTATAAGTGTAACAAGAAATGACATAAAGCATATGAATGTAAGTCTAAGATGAAACAACCAAAGAAGGAAACCTACATGGACAAATGTTGTTCTACTTGCAAAATGAATGGGAACACAACTCTTGAATGCTGGAAGAAGAAAAAGCAAGCATGGAAGCCTAAAGGTCAAGAAACTAACTATCAACCAAAAAGAGTCGGTAACCAGTATGTATGGGATTAAAACATATGGACTAATTGTACAGCATGTGGAAGATTTGGTCACATTGCTACAAAATGTATGAGACAATGGACAAGAAAGTCTAGAGGCTGGACTAACCCCGGAATGGCATGTCTACACTGTCATAAAGTTGGTCATCTCAAGAAAGACTGGAGAGACCAAATGACAAAGACCAACACCTTTCCCAATGGAAATACCGTTGAAGACATCCAGAAGATGAGAAATAAAATGTGGAGGAAAGATACAAGTAATGATGAAGCTGTACCAAGCAATGCAATTGGTGACACCCTATCCAATGGATCGAGTGACATCACCACCCCCACCTAAGTAGAACAAGTAAGTATGGAACTGCAATAAACCAAGTTATATTTTGCATCAGTTCCAATCATACATAGTTTAAGTGCAAAATTAGCATGATTATAGATGCATTATGCTATTACTTGTTAAACTCTGTAACAACTATTTCATCAAGCAATACATACTGAAATCCATCGGTATACATTCCAAGCTGAATTGTCTGCACTTACCAAAAATCGTTGGTTAACATGCAAAAGCTAAAGTTGCCAATGTAAACCAAAATCCATTGGTAATCATGTAAGCTGACAAAGTTGTCTTCGCCATACACCAAAAATCATTGGTAAAAGTAACAAGTTAGATGACTACCTCGAAGCATCGCGTTGTCACCAAAAAGAGAAGTTAGTGTTTAACCTGACAAATCTATCTTCACACACTGAGGAGTGGTTGAGAATTAATAACTCGAATTGGGGAAAATGTCTATAAAAAGGTGATGGAAGGGTTACATTTCTCACCTGTGATTTGAGTGAAGCAACCAGAGAAAAAATAGAGGGAGAAGAGCCAACATTGCAGAGTGACTCTAACCCATTACTAAGCACTCCAATAAGATCAGTTGCAACTATAGAGGTTGAAGTAAGTACTAAGCACAACTGAGAACTCTGTTCATCTTTTACAGAAAGCCCTAAGTGTCTAAAATAATGGCCATGACTTAAAGAGCCGCTAAGTTGAAGAGCATCAAGAAGGAAAAGGTAAAACTTGTCAATAATTATACCTATGGGGAAACCCATTATAAGATATACCCAGAGGTTGCATCACAACCTAACAATGCTGGAGCATTCTTGTGAATACTAGGTAGGGTTTTTCTTGTCAAAGATGTGCGAGCATACATTCACTGCAAGATTGGAGAAATTGGTGACCTAGAAGTTGAAAAAGGTTTCAAGAAGCTATGTAAGGATGATGGAACTATTAAAGATGAACACAAACACATCAAGGTGAAAGGGATCATAAATTCCCTATTGTTCCCAAAGGTATTCAAGATTGAGTATATTTAGTTAGTATTGAGAAGGATCCACAATCATAAGTTATGGCTAGATGAGCCTAAAACAATAATATGAGATGTTATTCACGCAGTCATTGGTTATCCAATAATTGATAAGGTAAAAGAATTAAAGCATCCACCCAAGGCTAAAATTGAAAACAATATAGGAGCTAAGTGCGATGGAAGAGGACTTAAGGTATCCACTATCACAGATGATGAACTAAAATTTGGAGCATGTGTCCTAGGCTACAAATTATTTGAACCTAGAAGGATGAACAACATAGCATCCGAAGCAGTGGATACATCATACAAGATTGTAAAGAAAGGAACTTAGTTGGATCTATCTGAAATCCTACTCAACGAGTTGGAAGAAAACTTGAAGACAATCAGAAATGCAAAATCAAATTCATGTAAGTATGGTTCACTTATCATGTGAATTTTCTTCTACTTCCAATAATATTTTCCATCAATAGGAAATGTGAAATGGGATACAACCAGACCAGTCACCATACAGATCAGTGAATTTATAAAATCACTAGGAGACAATTTTGAGATAGTTATGAATGAGTATTTTACTAGATTCAAGGATAGAATGTAGAAGAGAGTAAGGATACCTGACCAATTGATTGAGAAATTCAAGATTGATATATGTTTCATGGTAGACACAGACCACACATACATCAATCTTGTTGTACCAAGAATAGCATGGCTACAACCACTTGACTATGAAGTGAACATAGATCAAGCATCCAATGCAATTGATGCATTAATAAATGAGCCAATTGATAAAACACAACCCAGGTTCGGAACTTATGAAGAAGCTAATGAAAGAATCAAATCTGGCTTGGTTGTAAAGAAGATTGATAGGAAAAGGGATAAAATGGTCAAGAATCTAAAGAAAATACTATCAGTAACAAAAGAATAAATACAGAAAGATGAAGATGTCACTATTGCCAAGGACAAGACCGATGAATAGGACACTACAATTGATACTTCACAGGTGAACATACTAGGAAACATACCAATATTGATGGAAGCCATCAATATACCCCAGGACAAGGAGAACTCACCTAAAAAATATTCAAGCATTCCTAAGGATGCAGGGGATGAAGGAAAGAAAGACAACACCGATGATTAGAATGTCATCACAGACACTCAAAATGTAACTGATACTGACAAGGTTACTAAAGGAGATTCAAAGAAAATAGGTGGAGACACTAATGAGAAGGATGCACTGTCAAAGGAAGATGAAGTACATAAGGATACCGATGAAGGAGCTAAACTAAAAGATGGAACCCCTGATGAAACCAAAAATGTTTCTATAAATAACATCAAGGTTTATGTGGAGATGTCCACTCAAAACCAACAAGCTGACACCGAGGCACAACAACAAAAAGAGGCAACACCCCCAATCAATTCATCTAACACAATAGACAAAACTGAGAAGCTAGCTATGGTTCTACACTCAAGTGCATCTTAGAAGTAGAAGAAAACCAAGAAGACAAATTTGGAAGTCACTCTCGATGAGATAATTGAGATACTTAAATGTGACCCAACTACATTATACTATGAATGATAGAAGAGTCCCAAGATTGGATTGCACTATCTCAACTAAGGTCTTAACTTGCCTTAGTTCACCTAGGATCCTGATTCCCTTATATAATCCCCCAAATCCTTGAGTCTTCACCCCCAAGCCTATTCCAACTCCACACTAACATTTAGTTGCTTTGTGCCAATCTTGAAAGTCCTCCACCATTGAAAGTACTCTTTACCCCTATGCTTCCTTGGGTGATCCCAAGCTCAATTCTTCCCAAACATCCATACAAGTGCTACAAAGGAAATATCCACCTTCAAGAAATCTTTTTGACATCCTTTGAATCCCATTTGAATGGGTCTTCTACATCAAAGTGATCGAGTTCCACCTTCACAATGCTTGGAGCCTATTAGGCCTAGTAGCCCTATTAGCCCTATCTAGAGGGTTTTCTGGTTTCTTGTCAAAAAATTCCACACAAACCTAAAAAATAACTTAGGACTTGGATACCCTTTTCCAAGACCTTAAATATTTTCAAGGTTTTAGTTCTTCAACCTATCTGTACACTACTGTCCTGAAATGTAGGTCTTTTAGGCCTATTTTCAAGCATTGACAGTGACACATTGATTTCTTGCTAAAAATCTATCAAGATGGATTGGATAGGATCTAGGCTCATAGGAAGGGATAAATTTAACCCTAAGTCTCTTGGAAACACACTTGGTTTCTTTCCCTCACACACTCCCTTGAAATGGAATTTGATTCTTACACTGTTATAACCCTAATCAGACAGACATTATTCACCTAGGGAATAGCTCTAAAAATAGTATCTCAACTCTTAAGGACCTCTACTTGCATATATAAACTGTACACAGGTTCCCCTAAAACATTCATATACCCTTAGGAGATTCCCATGGTTAGATTTCATGGGGGAGCCATGGAAACACAAACTACTCTAAACTGAACCAGTAGACTCCCTAAATCCTAATCAATTTATTAATGTTACTAAACTAACTCTACCAAACTTGCACACTAAAAGAAAAAGTCTTGTATCAACCTAATCAACACAAATATAACATTACTTCGATCAGTAAAATCCATCCAAATGCTCTTTAAATCAAAATTCTTGAATATTGCTAACAACAGAGAATTGCAAAGCTTCTTGCTATTCAAAAACTTGGTTATAGTCACTTCTACCTTGGGAAATGAGCCACATACAACCTTAAGATGTGTCTTCCATGTTTCTATGCCTTTTCCATTAATTTCCCACTCCTACAATGAGGGGAATCCAAAGTTGTCGAGTTGCATGCAACATTTGCAAAAAGTTGCAAATGTTGTCATGGAAACTTTTGAGCATCTTTGCATTTATGCCTCCATCCTATATTTTAGGGCCTCTAACCAATATGGCTCAATGAACCAACCTCATAAAATCCTAGAAAATCATCTTGTTTACTATGCTAAGTTCTAGGACACATTTAGCCCATATTTCCCATTTAGACTAAAACTAAGCAATAAAGTAACCTAACTATACTAGGTTGGATTAGACACTAACTATCTATCCACCTAGTAACACACCTTGCAAGACCTCCTAAGGTCCAAAATAAACACACATACTGACTTGGACAATGTCAGTTACAAACCAAAACATCTAGGGCTTAGAGGATAGCCTAGGTGCTCTTGTACCATCCTCCTCAAGTGAAAGACTTCAATCCACCCTTGGATTGAGTAAGTCATGATCAATGCCCAAATTTTTGAATTTTGACTCCTTTATCCATGTTTCATCTACATCCATTTGTCCTTTCCGCTTGACTAAGTGTTCTTTTTAATCCTTCTACCTAGTTTTCTTGTAAACTCTAGATTCCAGTATGCAGTTTGCCTTCTTGACTAGTGTAGATGGAAAATGGAGTTCTTCTACCTCTTGGATGACCTTAGTAAAACTCTGATCTAGATCAAGGATTGGTCCCTTGTATAGTACCAAGTCTGCAATGTTAAAGATAGGTGACAAGTCACTGTTCTCTGATAACTCCACCTTGCAAGCATTTTCTCCATACTTGGCCAGTATAGTGCAGGGGCCAATCCTTCTCATCTGTAACTTGTGTGGGATTCATTTTTGTAGTCTAGCCTTATTGAGGTACACCATCACTAGATCTCCAAACTTGAATCAAACATCCCTTTTTCCTTCATCAACTTTACTCTTGATCTTCTTAGTGTTGTCAATCAGTGTCTTTCTGACTGTGTCATGAACTTCTTGCATAGTATATGTAAATTCCTTAGCATATCCACTTCCTTTAACTCCATCCTTCAATTCTCTGAGCTCATAAATTCCTCTAGGGTGTAGACCATATACAATTTCAAAAGGACTCTTACCAGTAGTCTTGTTCACAGTGTCATTGTAAGCATATTTAGCTTGGCCTATGAGTTGGTCCCATGTTTGACCATACTCCTTTATTAAGCATCTTAGGATATTGCCAAGGCTCCTATTAAATACCTATGTTTGACCATCAGTTTGAGGATGGTATGCAGATCAAAAGGATAAGTTGGTACCCAAATTCTGCCACAGAGTCTTCCAAAAGTGACTCATAAACTTGGTGTCTCTGTCTGACACAATGCTCAAGGGAAATACATGTATTCTGACAACCTCTTTAAAGAAAAGAGAAGCTATTTGACGGGTATCATTGGTTTTTTCTCATGGCACAAAGTGAGCCATTTTACTAAATCTGTCTACTATCACATACACACTATCCATTCATTGTCTTGACTTAGGCAATCCAACCAAAAAATCCATGCTCAAGAATTTCCATGGTCTAGTTGGGATAGGAAGTGGCTGGTATAGGCCATCAATAGTAGATGTTCCCTTGGCCTTCTAACACACAATGCAACTCTCAACATATTTCCTAATATCAACATTCATCTTTGGCCAAAAGTAAAGTCTTTGAACAAATTCTTGTGTCTTACTGGCCCAAAAATGACCACTCAATGCACCATTGTGATTTTCCTTAATCAAATTCTCCCTTACAGACCCTCTAGGGACACATAGTTTACCTCCTTTAAATAGGAGATTGCTTTGCAAATTGTATTTAGAATATTTACTATGAAAGTGGTTCTGATATTCTTGACATACCTTATAAATATCTGCAAAGTCTTCATCATCACCATATAGATCTTTGAAGTTTTCTATTCCCATGCTTTGCAGTTGGATTTATTGGATAGTAAGGGCTCTTCTACTCAAGGCATCTGCAACCTTTTTATTCAATTCCTCCTTTTGTTTTATATTGAAGGTGTATGCTTGTAGGTATTCAACCCACTTCATATGTTTATGACTCAATTTGTCTTGTGAGTTCAAGAAGCTCAAGGCTTGATTGTCTGAATAGACTATGAACTCTATGGGAAGAAAATAGTGCCTCCATTTTCTCAATGACTGGACTAGAGCATACATCTCTAGGTCATAATAATAATACTTCTTCTTAGCTTCACTCAACTTCTCCAAATGGAAAGTCACTAGTCTTCCCTCCTAGCTTAAGACAGCTCCAATTGCCACATTGCTAGCATCACACTCCACTATAAATATCTTTTCAAAGCTTGGAAAAACCAAAATTGGTTGTGTTGCAATCTTCTTTTTTAGTAGCTCAAAACCATGGTTAGCTTGTCATTCCAAACAAACTTAATCTTCATGACACCTTTAATAGTGTCCAACATAGGAGCATAGATTGCACTAAATTGCTTAATAAATTTTCTATAGTATTATGCAAGGCCATGAAAACTTCATACCTCAGTGCTTGTTCTTGGAGTAGGGCAATTGATTATGGCCTCCACTTTCCTAGGATCCATCTTTAAGTTACCCTGTGATAGCACAAAATCAAGGTACACCAACTTTGTCTTGATGAATTCACACTTTTCTAAGTTGATCATCAATTTCTCCTCTTGCACCTTCTTAAAAACTGATTCCAAGTGTTTGAGGCACCCTTCCCTTGTCTTACTATAGATGAGTATATCATCTAAGTAGACCACTATAAAATTTATGTTGTACTCTTTAAGTACTTCATTCATCAACCTCATGAAGGTTGATGGGGCATTTGACAACCCAAATGGCATTACAAGCCACCCATATAGACCTTATGTAGTCTTGAAGGTTGTTTTCCACACATCCTCTTCATTTACTCTGATTTGATGGTATCCACTCTTTAGGTCTATCTTTGTAAAGTACCTTGCTCGTCCTAGACAATCCATTAGGTCTTCTGTCATAGGGATAGGGAGCCTATACCTAATGGTGATCCTATTGATTTACGTGGATTATGTACATAACCTCCAAGTTCCTCCCTTTTTAGGTGCTAGGACTGTGGGTACGGCACAAGGGCTAATGCTCTTTCTTATAAGGACTTGTTCTAAAAGGTCTTGGATTTGTCTAGCAATCTCTTCATGTTGTTGGGGAGTCATTTTGTAGGCTTCCTTATTGGGTATGGTAGCTCCTGGTATTAGGTCTATCTGATGGCTTACAGGCCTCTTAGGGGGTAAGGTTGATGGTTGTCCATCACTCACTATTCCTTGATACTTTACTAGCATCTCTTGAACTTCTTTTGGCAACTTTGTCTTCTTCTCTGTTTTGTCCACAACTTCCTTTGGCTTCAACATCAGTGCAAAGAAAAATCCTCCTTCTTCTAAAGTCTCTAAGAAATCTTTTTCACTAACAATGAGAGCATTGGGACCAGTAGTCTTCAACTCTGCATCCTCCAACAGTGATTGGTTTTGTATGTTACATTGTCTTTCTTGAAGGAGTATGAATTTTTCACTCCATCATGCATAGCCTTCCTATCAAATTTCCATGGTCTACCTAGGAGAAAGTGACATGAGTCCATAGGTAAGACATCACATAAAACTTTATCCTTATATATCCCAATAGAGAATTCTACCCATGCTTGCTCATTAACTAGGACATGTTGTCCTTTGTTTAGCCAAGTGACCTTATAGGAACTAGTGTGGGATACCCTTGTCATTTTCAACTTACTAACTGCCCCCTCTGACACTATGTTGTCAGTTGACCCTGAGTCTATGATGATTCTACACACTTTTCCCATAATCTTAAACTTTACTCTGAATAATGATCTCCTTTGACTGAGTTCTTCCTTCACTGGTTCTTTGATTAGAGTTCTCATCATGAGATTCTCTCCCTCCTCTAATTCTAATGGCACTTCAGGGTTCTTTTTTCCACTTATCTCTTCATGAACATAGTTCACTCTTTTATCACCTCCTTGAGAGGTACTTCCCTTCTCTGGACCCCTATATGTCGGATGTCCTAACTGATTATAGTGATAGCACTTCATATTGTCAAAATAGACGTCTCTTCCTTGACTACTTCCTGGTCCTCTATTGTTATAGTTCCTTCCTCTACTTGGACTCCCTCTATTGAAGTTTTATTCATGTTGTTCAGTGAGCTTGGTCTTTGCTGTCCTTTAGATTTAGAGTTTCTTCCTCCATAACCACTTCTTTTTCCTCTAGTGTCTCTTCCTCTACCCTTTCTCTTGAAGTATTGGGGTCTTGTTTCTTCTTCAACTTGTCTTCCACCTTAATATCAATTTGGTGGCATTTTTGAACTATGTCTGGAGTCAAAAGAATCATCTCCTCTTGAATGGTCCATTTAAGTCCATTAAGGTACCTTTCTACCTTCAATTTCTCATCCTTTTCTACTCTTGACCTCATACAAAGTCTTTGAAACTCTTCAGTGTATGAGTTGACATCTAGATCTTTCTATCTTAGACCTTGTCTTCTATTGTGTAATTGGATTTCATAATCCTCAGGGATGTAAGCATCTCTTACTCTTACTACCATAGCTTTCCATGAAGCAATGGGAATTTTTCCTTCCTTATCTCTCTAATCTTGGATGAATTTCCACCAAGTGAGAGCAGACCCTCTCATTCTTTCTTTAGCAACCTTCACCTTTTGAGCCTCTGTGATTCCATCACACTCAAAATGGTTCTCTAGTCCCTCTATCCAATCAAGGACTACCTCTAGTTCCATTTTTTAACTAAAAATGGGAACTCCTTCCAATGCTTTTCCACTCATAGCCTTTAGGGCTTTCAAGAGTGGTTCTTCATTTAGGATAGGGTCAGCCTCAGGGACTTCATCTTCAAGGTAAATCTCTTTGCCTTTCCCTTCCATTCTGTCCTTCACTTCATCTGCTTTCCAATTAACTGTATCTGCTTTTTGCTCCAATTGAGCCAACCTATCATGGAGTAGTTTGTTCTCCTCCTCTTGTTCATCTACCTTCTTTGATAATTCAGAATTAGTCACCACTTTTGACTCTCCAATGGATTCCTCTGGTTGTAACATTAACCACAAGCCTAATCAAAAGAGGCTCTAATACCACTCTGATAGAAGAGTCCCAGATTGGATTGCACTATCTCAAATAAGGTCTAAAATTTCCTTAGATCACCTAGGATCCTAATTCCCTTATAGAATCCACCAAATCCTTGAGTATTCACCCCCAAGCCTATTCCAAATTCATACTAAGAGTTAGTTACTTTGTGCCAATCTTGAAATTCCTCCACCACTGAAAGTACTGTTTACCCCTATGCTTCCTTGGGTGATCCCAAGCTTAATTCTTCCCAAAAATCCATACAAGTGCTGAAAAGGACATATAAACCTTCAAGACATCCTTTTGACATCCTTTCAATCCCATTTGAATGGGTCTTCTACCCCAAAGTGATCGAGTTCCACCTTCACAATGCTTTGGAGCCTAGTAGGCCTAGTAGCCCTATTAGCCCTATCTAGAGGGTTTTTCTTGTTTATTGTCAAAAAATTAAACAAAACCCTAAAAAAAAACTTAGGAATCAGATACCCTTTTCCAAGACCTTAAATATTTTCAAGGTTTTAGTTCCTCAACCCATTTTTACACTGTTGTCCTGAAATGTAGGTCTTTTAGGCCTATTTTCAAGCATTGGCAGTGACACACTGATTTCTTGCTAAAAATCTATCAAGATGGATTGGATAGGATCTAGGATCATAGGAAGGGATAATTTAAACCCTAAGGCTCCTAGAACCACACTTGGTTTCTTTCCCTCACACACTCCCTTGTAATGGCACTTGACTCTTACACTGTTATACCCCTAACCAGACATATATTGTTCGCCTAGGGCATAACTCTAAAAATAGTAGCTTGAATCTTCAGGACCTCTAATTTCATATATAAATTGTACATAGGCTCCTCTAAAACATTAATCTACCCTTAGGAGATTCCCATGGTTAGATTTCATGGGGGAGCCATGGAAACACAAAATACTCTAAACTGAACCAGCGGAGTCTCTAAATCCTAATCAATTTATTAATGTTACTAAACTAACTCTACAAAACTTGCACACTGAAATAAAAAGTCTTGTATCAACCTAATCAACATAAATATAAAATTACTTCGATCAGTTCAATCCGTCCAAATGCTCTGTAAATAAAAATTCTCAAATATTGCTAACAACACAGAATTGCAGAGCTTCTTGCTATTCAAAAACTTGGTTACAGTCACTTCTACCTTGGGAAATGAGACACATACATCATTAAGATGCTTCTTCCATGTTTCTAGGGATTTTCCATTAATTTCCCACTCCTACAATGAGGGGAATCCAAAGTTGTCGAGTTGCATGCAACATTTGCAAAAAGTTGCAAATGTTGTCATGACAACTTTTGAGCATCTTTGTATTTATGCTTCCATCCTATATTTTAGGGCCTCTTACCCATATGGCACAATGAACCAACCTCATACAAGCCTAGAAAATAATATTTCTTACTATGCTAAGATCTAGAACATATTTATCCCATATTTCCCATTTAGACCAAAACTAAGCAATAAATTAACCTAACTATACTAGGTTGGATTAGACACTAACTATCTATCCACCTAGTAACACACCTTACAAGACCTCCTAAGGTCCAAAATAAACACACATACTAACTTGGCCAATGTCAGTTACAATCCAAAACATTTAGGGCTTAGAGGATAGCCTAGGTCCTCCTGCACCAATGAATCACTAAAAGAGTATGGTGAGATATACCGAAGGAAGGCACTACATGAGAAGCTAAGAAAGGAGCACCGAGACTCTGTGGTACTAGAAACTAGGGACATCTTAAATGTGATTGTACCCGATGTTGATGTTGATCACAATAGACCTATCCTTGATCAACTAGTCACTCTCACTAAGGCCATTACAACGTAGAATATTGATGTAGAAAAGGCAATTGAGGAGAGAGAAGAGCAGAAATATCAGTACAAACTCATTGAAAAGATCAGCCAAGAAGTGATAGAAAACAAGGTAAAGCTTTCATAATTAGCAATTGAATTAGATCCAATAATTGTTGAAGCTATTTCCTTGATAAAACAATTGAGCACACTCTACAAATTCACTAAGGAGCATAGTGATAAAATAGAAAAGTTAGATTCTGATATATATACAAGTGCTAAAGGCTTAACCACCGATGACAATGCAATAAAGTTGCATTATGAGAAAATTGTTGAGATAAAATGGTTAAGATAGGAACTATGGGAAGTAGAAACACAATTTATGGAAGAGGTCACTGAGCTCCAAGCTCAACTTCTACCAAGTCTTAAACTACTTCAACAACATATTAGTTCAGCAAGACAACTGATAGCCACCCTCGAGATGTCTATAGCAGACAACATCTACGATATGCATGCAAGAATCACACTCAATAACATGGCTCTAGAAAACTTGAATAAAAAATGAGAGAAGATGATGGAGGACATGAAGTCCTCACACTCTCATATTTTTTATAAGCTATAGGTATACACCTTTGCCCTTACTATCAAAAAAGGGGGAAAATAATGATATGTACAATATAAATATGGGAAACTATACAGTACAAAAAGAACAAAAAAGGGGGAAAATATAAGGATATGACATGATATATACAACACAAGGTGAATAGGAAAAGAGTATCATGTACATACACTTATACTATACCAACATATGCATAGGGGGAGTCATGAAATGACTGAGGAATATATATGGTGTACATACTAAACATTTTGTTAGCATTTTGCACATATCATTTTTTGATACTAATGTAAAAGGGGGAGATTGATGACATTAGTTTTCCATTTGTATGAAAAGAAGAGCTTTGGCAAACCTACACCAAAACACAGACTTTCAGAGATCACCAAAACAATAGATATTAGACATTACCGAAAGTGTTAAGTTCAGGAGGAACCCGACAGGAGCAACTCGACAGAGACACTTGACGAGAAAAATATCAAGTGAAACTGAAAGAACAGAAATAGAGGAACCCGACAGAGAAAGGGGACCCGATGAAAAGTTCAATCAAAGGAACACTGAAATATAGGCAAACTAATTTCTATGCAGACCGAGTATCAGACACCGAAAGTCAGTTACATCCTGCAAAACGTGGATCTGACTTCCACATCAGATAAAATATTCATATTCTATTTATAGAGTCTGATTTTTTTTTAAACCATTACTTAAGGGACAAGAAACATTAATGTAAGTGTTTTAATTAGTCTAACTGATTTAAAACATATAGACTAGAAGATCAAGGTAACGTTGTAAACCTATGATCATAGAGTTAATGTTGTAACACATGAAACTACATTAGGTCAAATTATCTTATAAGTAGATGTTGTAATCATTCATTATCATGGATGAGAGGATGAATGTAGCCAACGAGCACATCTATGGAATAGCCTGAGAGTTTCAAGAAGTAGAATAGGAAAATGTGAATTTGGTTATCAAGAACTAAGAACAGAGGCTACCGAGCAACATAGGTATTATTCAATCACATTAGGTGATACACTTATAAATGTAATCTTGAATGGATCTATAATCAGAAATAGGAGATTGCATACACTCAGGTCAAAGTGTAATTTGCTTACATTCTAACAAGTGAAGTAAAGTGTAAAAATCCTTTCAAGGAAGGTGGATTTAGCAATCCTATTGTAAATCTCTTAACCGAGTGCACACTAAACAGTGTTGCAAAAGCTATTAACAGAGTAGACTTTAACAGGTCTCCACAGATACTCCTAATAGGGTAGATCATCAGAAGTGATCAAATTGTAAGCCTTAACTGGCCCCCTTTCAATCTAAAGATAGTGAATAATTTGAGGGTGCCACCCCCACCGCCATTTTTACTTCCTAACAGGAGTTTTTTGTGTTATCATATCTTTTGTTATGTGTTAATTACTTTCATGAATGTTTCTATGAATGTTCACATGTTTGTTAAGTTAAAGAATTGATAAGTCTTACACAAAGATAGTATATTACAGATGGTTAGATATACAATTGATTACACAAAGGTCAATTAACTACACAAAGGTCAATTAATAAAAGATAAGAAATTTTTAGAGGTACTAATTCACCCCTCCCCTCTCAATGCACACTTCCCATTAATTCCAACATCATGAAGAACAATAACAACTGATAGAGAATCATTAGTATCTCACAAATTACTCCACCAAAAGAAGAACTATCAATGACATAAAATCTATGACCAATAAGGAACAAACCCTTTTGATCACTCCTTCCCAACATCTCTACAGATCAACCACTCACCAAATCTCAAAAAACTGCTTGAAACACAAAACTCCTTCATATATCTAGTCACAAAATGCAACATAACTCAAGCGCGGTAACTCCAAATGAGTTTCTATCACAAAAAAGCTTCCTATAGAGACCATGAACAATATATCATGACCGCACCTTCTGAAGATACATAGAACTCTACTGAGCCAACAATCACCCAACCGGTGACCAAGAACAACAACAAATATAAAAACTAGTATCAATAGTCCACCAGAACACCGATTGTATTTGGATGATGCAAGATTATGAAGGACCAAAAAATGCTCTTGCATCAACATTTTGATACCCCAGACTTCCCATTTATATAGTATCACCAAAACCACTAGAATCTGAAAAAGAGTTTTGTTTGTTTTCCAATCTCATAGTTTAACTCTTATGCATCTATTTTAATGAGTATAAGGTTTTTCATCCATCTTGTATCCTTTTTTATCTACATGTATCCCAACTGAGTTTATTGTGGAAATAAGGGTCAAGGTACTTATATTCATTGACCACTTGCAAGGAGGAGTCTCTAAAAACAAATTGCATATGAATCTTGTTCTCTTCAAGGTAAAGATCATGATCTAAATTTTACTAATGTTCACCTACATCTCCACCTCCTCAAAAAATATTTCTAAAGATCTCAATTTCTCCCTCATATCTTGTGTTTTTTTTTTCATTAAAATAAGATTATTTTTATATAGAGGGTTCCAACAAGAAGCTGAGTCCACTTTTTGACCAAAAAGTGGAAGTGTTTTTCCTATTTTTTCAAATTCATCCTATTTGACCAAAAAATTGAGGCACTTAGACATGGAATCTTCCAAAAAGTCAGTGATATAAAATGTTAGGATTCGAAGTCTAATTTCCAAATATGTGATTTTTTTAAATACCTAGATGATAAATTTCAAATTTCAATAGGGATTACTAAAACCCACATTTTAAAATTCACTCTTTCAGGACCATGCATGTGTATGGAAAGCGAAATCAGACTCAAATGAAACTATTTATCTAAACCCTTTTGGGAAATGGTAAGTAACACACGTATGATTGATGAGAATATTTTTCCATATTTTTATATTAAATATTTTTTTTCATTAATTATTTATTGGGCTCAATCGTTATTTATAAAACCTCTTGTGTACGACAAGCATAATTTTCTCTAAACATATGATTTTTGTATGATGAACTATAACTGATTGAATGTTTGAAGATGACAAGTCAATGATCACCGAGCTGCATAAAGTAAATGCAAGACATTAAATCAGTTAATGTATTGTATTGTCATTGATGTCAACTTAATATGTTATGATTGCTCATACACATTGTTAAAACAATTAAAGATCTAAACAAATAAAGTTTTTGTTGTCGGTAAAGGTATACAACGAGTAATAGGGTTACCCGAGAATAGTGAACCCTGAGCAATTCATTGTGTTTCCTGACGGACAGACAACACTGATGGACAGTGCTACCCGAGAGACAAAGTGTTACCCGAGAAAGCATTACTGAGCTAACTGCAGTTGTCACCAAACATAACTAAAGTTGATGCCTGAGCTATCTACAGTAGTCACCAAGAACAATTGAAGTGTTGACCGATGAGAACTAAAGTTAGGATATGACAAAACAACTTAGATGGTAGGAGCTAAAGATAGAGTTTCTTGATTGTTTACTTTTTTTTCATCAATCAGTTAAAAGATAAAGATAAGAAGGAGATTTAAAGCATGTTTTATTCGAGAAAACAAGGAGAGATTTACAAAATAAAACTAAAGAAAGCATGGCGAGCTTTACAGATCAAGAAGTGATCAACGAAGAAAACAAGAAGATTGAACGGTGAAATCATGTCTATATAAAGAGACAAGTAATTCATTATGAAAAGAGGAATGCTGAAGAGAATTTTGGTGAAGATAAGAAGTCTTCATGAATATCTGATCATACAAGCTGAATAACAGAGCTAAAAATTATGTGGACAACGAGAAACATAGAAGCAACAACATTCACCGAGCAGAAAGAATTGGAGCAAAGGAACAGAAGAGAACATTGATCAGAAGAGGTATTATGAGCTTACAATAGATTTGAACATCTGCAAGATTAAGTTGTATTTATGAACAGATCATTTATTATTTTAGTTTAACCATTGGATCAGAAAATCTCTTAACAAAGTGGGATTTAACCATCCTTTATATATTGAGATACATCCCAAGGAGTATCAAAAGGTTTTCATGTTGACAACATAGTGAATGTTAGGTCAAGTGATAAAATGTTAGTTTTAAGTCCTCTAACAAGGTCACACTTAATGGTGTGTTTGTAACCTTTAACAAGGTTGGATCTTCACCGAGCTCACTTCAGAGGAGTGGAAATTTTGGGTTACTGGTCACAAGTGGTTTTTCCCCTAATAGGGTTTCCACGTTAAAAAATCATGTGTCAAATGTGTGTATGGTTTATTTCTTTGATGTTTTTCTTTACACATTACTAAAACAGGATTGATCGGTAAACACCAAGTTATTTACTGTATTTCAGTAAAGGTTAAGAAAAGATAGAGTGCTATTCGGTAAAGCTTAAGGAAAATGTAAATAGTATAAACATAGAGAATTATATACATGTTAGATTCACAAAAGGCATACATATTATAGGATTGAAGATAACTAGAGGTTTTATATTTATGGTATAAAGTTTTGGTTGAATATTGGATTAATTTTTGAGGCCACTGATTCACCCCCCCTCTCAGTTATTCTAACAATTGGTATCAAAGCTTTGGTGCTTGGAAGAGAGTTTCAAGGCTCAAGCTAAAGATCACAAGATGAGTAAAATGGATGTGCCTAAGTTGAACAAGGACAAATTTGCATCATGGCAAAGCAGGATGAGACTCCACCTATCAGGTATTGGAAATGATGTCACACAATACTTGGATACTAAATTTTCTCTACCTACTAGACCTCAGACACGTGATCAAATGAGAGAGAAACATGAACACAATTATATGATGATATAAATTGCTTCTTCACTCTTTGATGTTTAATTTGAAGATGTCAAAACATGCACCACTGTAAAGAAAATGTAGGACAAGCTCAAACTAGTACATGGAGGAGATACAAATGTGCTAAGGGCTAAAGTTGAAAGCCTATGAGGAAAGTTTGATGACCTAAGAATGAAATAAGGAGAAAGAATCACTCAGTACAGTAGAAGAATCAAAGAGGTTGTCAATGCTATCCAAGGAGTAGGAGGTGTAGTCAAGGAAGAAATAGTGGTAAGTAAAATTCTAAGAACCTTACTGCCTGTTTATGCTATTAGAGTATCTGCAATATAAGAAATGAGAGCAGTAGAAAATAACAATGTTACTCTTGATAGTTTGATTGGTAGACTTATTTCATTTGAGATGAATAACAATGACAACAATGTCTTACCATCTATTGATTCTGCATTCAAATCTTCTCTGAAAGTAAGTAAATCAAGTCATAAACACACTATGAGAAATGATAGTGAAAGTGATAGTGATGAACAAGAAGATTTGATGAAATTGAAGCACTAATGGCTAGAAGATTGTAGAGTGGAAAAGGTAGATACAAAGGTAAATTACCATTTGTTTATTTTAATTGTAAAGAGATTGGAAACTTTGTTGCTAGATGTCCTAACAAGAGAAAGGATAAAAGAAACAATGATAGATCTTATGAAAAGAAGTTTGATAGAGGTGATGACCGAGATTACTGAACAAACTGACAATCTTATAGAAGAGATAACCGGGACTACAAGGACAAAGGAAAGGATTCTTACTTGGTTGAAAAAAAGCTAAAGATACTGACACTGAATCTGATGAAGACATTGAGGTAGTATTTGTTTCTATCAAGGATGATTTAGACGAAGAAGAAAGGTATGTAGAAACTTCACTCATATCTAAGGTTAGTAAGACTGATGTCTGGATTATTGATAGTGGTTGTACTCACCACATGACTAGCTTGATAAGGAAAAGTTTGAAACTTTTGAATATTATAATGGTGGATCAGTAAGAATGGATAATGACTCACCTTGTCCAATTGAGGGTAAAGGAACAATCTTGTTGAATAATATGCTCAGATGTGAAAATGCATACTGCGTAAAAGGACTTAACTATAATCTACCGAGTGTTTCACAACTCAATAATATAGGATAGCGAGTTGCATTTGAGAACAAAAAGAAAAATATATTTAATGAATCAGGAAGATTGATCAAAACTGGTGAATAGACAAAAGGTAACATATTCTATCTTGATGATATTAATACCACTTATTTAATGGCTAGAAATAAAGACATATGGTTGTGGCATAAAAGGTTATGTCATGTGAACTTTGACAACATGACTAGGACAAGCAATAAAAGAAAATTTAGAGGCTTACCGAGCATGTCAAAAACCTGAGTATGTCATGTATAAGAATTGTCAAAAAAGTAAAATGACAAAGTCTAGTTTTAACAGAAAAACCTACACATCTAATGCTATTCTAGAATTAGTCCATATTGAATTATGTGGACCAATGAGAACAAAGAGCTACTATGGTGATAGATACTTCATTCTCTTTGTTGATGACTATTCTAGAATGATGACTGTTATGTTCTTAAAAGAGAAATCATAAGCATTCAATATGTTTAAATGTTATAAAGCTATGGTTGAAAAAAAAGTGGAAAATAACTAAAATTCTTAAGATCAAATGCAGGAGGAGAATTTATTTATGATGAATTCACCAACTTTTTAATAAGCATGGAATTCAAAGATGGGTTTCCGCACCGAGAACACCATAAAAAAATGAGATTAATGAAAGAATAAATAGATCAATCATTGATTGTGTCAGAATACTGATGATTGAGAAAGGCATCACACAAACATTCTGGAGAGAAGCTGTCAGTACTGTTGTCTACACATTAAACCAAGTTCAATTAAAGAAAGACACCAATAAGACACCTATATGCACCCTAAAATGGTCGCCTATACTTTGGGCCCCATTTCTCAATTTATCAAATCCCTGAATCAATATTTTCAAATATCAACAATATCAATTATATCAATTTCCTTGATCAAATCATAATCAATT
>MU224094.1:122344-141863 GCA_018584345.1 Thuja plicata
TTAGCTTAGATTTTCTTTATGCTTTAGATTAATTCATCTAGCTTAACTAGGAGGCTTTGTAATACTTGTTCTTTCATTTTCATAGCTTAGCTTGCATATTCATCTTAATCTAGCTTGCATTGCATTTTATTCTTGATTTTTTAGGATATTGGCATTCTTTCCCTTGTCTTCATTGAATCTCCCATTGCATGGTTTACTAGTAAGGTTATAGGCTTAATAGCTCTAGCTGAGAGCATTCTAAAAACTCTTGCACTCCATGCCTAGAGAGGTATAGATCAATTTTTGAGACCTCATTCTTGAGTGTTCTTGAATGTAAAGATTCATAGAAGTGTGACACAATTATAGCACACAACACCTTATGAGTTATGGTATGGATACACACCCAATGTAAGTTACTTCAGAATTTTTGAAAGTCAATGTTATATTTTGAAAGATGATAAAAATGGAAAGTTTGACTCCAAAGGTGATGAAGGGATATTTCTATTTTATTCTACCAAAAGAAAAGCTTATAAATGTCTTAACAAATACTCTAACAAAATCATTGAAAGTGCAAATGTTAAAGTGGATGAATTTTCTAAGAAAAATGATGTGGAAAGAAGAAAGGAACCAGAAGATTACAACAGATTTTTCTACACTGAAGAACCTAACACTCTGCCTGACAAATAGTGTATCGCTACCAAGCGACAGAACAATGCAACTGAGCATCCAGCCGCAAACACTAAAAATCTAGAAATTGCTCACAATGATGTAACGAGTGATGAAGATCAAAATGAAGGTCAATATGATGATCAGAATGATGAACAAAGAGTTGAACTAGTACTTGCCAAGTATGTTAGAAGACACCATCCATAGAACTAGATCATAGGAGACAAAAAGGCTGGAATGAGAACAAGAAGTAAGTCACTGAACACTAGATGTTTGATTTGTGATTTTGAGCCTAAATTTGTCAATACTGCACTTGAGAATGAAGAATGGGTCATTGCTATGAATGAAGAGATTGAGAATATTGAAAAGAACATGACATGGACATTAGTACCTAGACTGAATGACAAAAATTTCATTGGTACCAAATGGATATTCAGAAACAAAATGAATGAGAATGGAGAAGTCACAATAAATAAATCAAGATTAGTATGCAAAGGGTATGCACAAGAAGAAGGTAATGACTATGGAGAAACCTTTGCACCCATTGCTAGAATAGAAGGAGTCACTGTTCTACTTACTTATGTTGCTTACAAAGGATTCAAAGTATACCAAATGGATGTCAAATTTGTATTCCTAAATAGAATACTAAAAGAAGAGGTATACATTGAACAACCACAAGGGTTTGTTGATCCTAAAAAGATAAACATGGTTTATAGACTACACAAAGCCTTTTATGGATTGGAAACAAGCACCGAGAGCATGGTATGAAAGACTTCACTCCTATCTCATAAGTATTGGATTTGTAAGAACAAGTGAAAATAGTAATCTGTATTTAAAAGAAGATACTAATGATAAAAATTTTATTGCTAAGATATTTGTTGATGATATCATATTTGGAGGAAATGATATGTTATGCAAATAATTTGCTGATGAAATGAGAAAAGAATTTGATATGTCAATGTTTGGGGAGATCAAGTTCTTTCTTGGTCTATAGATTCTTCAAAAGGATGCAAGCATCTACATCACACAATCCAAATACATCAAGGAATTTCTCAAGATATTCAAGATGGAGGAATCAAAACCAGTTGGAACACCTATGGAAACCAGATGCAAACTATCAAAAGAAGACAAGTCAACTGATGTAAATCAGACCCTATATAGATCTATGATTGGAAAACTAATGTATGTTATTCATATTAGACCAGATATAGCACATGTAGTTGGAATAGTTACAAGATTCTCTGCTAATCCCAAGGAATCACACATGACTTCTATCAAAAAAAATTTCAAATATCTAAAGAATACAAAAGACTATGGTCTGTGGTATAAAAGAGAAGTCAAATTTGAGCTTCAAGTCTATACAGATGTTGATTGGGCTGGAAACATAGATAATAGAAAGAGCACAATAGGAGGAGCATTCTTCATGGGTGAAAAACTTGTCACATGGATAAGTAAAAAGCAAGGATGCATCTCATAATCTGCTGCAGAAGCAGAATATGTGGTTTCTACTGCAAATTTCTCTAACATTGCATGGATCAAGCAATTGTTGAAAGGTATGAATATGGAAATCCTTGATCCAGTGATTATCTATTGTGATAATACAAGTGCAATAAAAATTTCAAAGAACCTTGTCATGCATGCTAAGACAAATAATATTGCTATCAAGTATCATTACTTAAGGGAACAAGTGCAAGAGATAGAAGTGATACTAGAATATGTTCAATCAAAAGAACAATTAGTAGAGATATTCACCAAGCCATTGCCTAAAGATACATTTGAGTACCTAAGGAAGAGACTAGGGGCTAGACCCTTGTCTATTACTCAGTAAGCTGACTAGAAAGTTGCATCAGCCTACACATTATCAGAAGATCATTCATGTTGATGCAAGTAAAGAGATGGACTGCAAAGATATAATCAGTACACAAAAAGGTACTTATCTGCACTGAACATTAGAGAAATTATTGGCTACTACAAAGCTAAATTTTTGATAAAGAGGAAATTCAAGGAATATATGATGCAAGGAGGGAGGGGCAGAGGGGACAAAGGCACTCCCTACTACCAAACCAACCTTGAAGAACACAATGCAGAAACAACAACATAAGAAGGAGAGGAGAAAAATAGATCTTATTTTCATTAATTGATCAAACTCATTACATGTCAGGCTATAAGGCCTTCCTGGTTTCAACCATATACAAATAAATGATTAAAACACTAATCTTAATACATATGAGGTCATAAACCTTCCATCTCAATGTCTAATCATCTATCTTATTTCTCCATAATTGCTAATTCATTGCTACCTAAACTAAGAACAGAGAAACAAATATATACAAGAGTCCGCCAAAGAGGTCGGTGCTCAAATCCCTAAGAGAGACCTATATTTAGGTCCAAATAGATCCTAATGAGAGACCCCACATTAATTAAGCCATAGAAATTAAATATAGAAGTCAGCCATATCAGGATAAACAAATTGGGAAGAGATCACCGAAAGACAACAACCCGTCAGTAAAGCAAACACAAGCAACGGAAAACCAACTTGGTACAAGCATACCTAAGAAATAGAAACCAAATCGATACAAGCATACCTGAGAAACAAAACCAGCATACCCTGAGACCTGTTGGTAAAGAAAGACAGAAAAATTTCCTGAGAAACAGGGTAACCAAGCACTTCACCGAGCAGTCTCCAAACAAGCTAAAGAACAAAAGAAAATATATTTTTGGTTGAGCAGGATTTCGAAGGACCCAAGATGCTCCTACATCAGACACCTGGGGTTACAATAAATGATTCCCTAAATCATGTATCAGGTCCAACCTAAAATAAATCTAACTTAGATTGAGAAATCCAAGATGAGTCCTCAATCGATCTATTGTTCTATTTTATCAAATACTCCATGTATTCCTTTCCTCTTATGCTTCTTCCAACTCTCTATTTCAAAATCTGTTCAACTTCCTCTATTTTTTAATTAGGATAATCACTTGGTACTATCCCTTCTTCATCAGGTTCATGAAGGAATTATATCTTTCCATTAGTATATGCAAGGAAAAACATGATAAACACCATCGGTTTATACTACACCGATAGACAGGGAACAACACTACCCGACAACAAGGTTACCAATACTACTAAGTACAAAGCATCCTGACACAACACTATTCAATGTTACCCAAAGACAGAAAAGACAAAGGAACCTGACGAGTAATCAACAGTGCAACCCAATGAAACAGTCAAGAGTGGAACCCGATAGATGAAGGGAACCCGATGATCAATTCAAAGAAGGAACACCAATAGACTTCTAGTTCAAACCAACGATCAAGAACCAACTGTCAGTTACATCCCACAAAAAGTGGATTTGACTTTCCACGTCAAATAAATCACTGAAGTTTTATATTTAGCTTCTTGATTTATTTTAAATCCATTATGTGAGGAAAAAGCAATGTATTTATTATTGTTTTTATCAGTTTAACTGATTTAAAACATGAAAACTAAAGGATCAAGGTCAAGTTGTATATCTTGGATCTAGAGTTAACATTGTAATGTGTGATTCTAAAATAGGTCAAAGAACTTGTATAAATAGATGCTCAATCAATTATGAACATGTTGTTCGATAATGATTGTAGCCACTGAGATTATCTAAGGATCAGACAAGACAATTCATGTAGAAGGACATAAAAGGATCAAGTCAATTTTCAAGAACAAGAACCAAGGCTACTGACAAGTAGGAAAATGTATTAATCAATCACTATAGGTGATATTCATATACTGTAAGCTTTAATGGATCTGTAATCAGAAATTATAGATTGCATATAGTCAGGTCATACATATTGTACACATCCTAGCAAGTGGGGTACACTTAAGAAATCCTTTCAAGGAAGGTGGATTTAACAATCCTATTATAAATCTCTTAACCGAGTGCACACTGCATCAGTGTTGCTAAAGCTCTTAACAGAGTAGATCCTAACAGGCCTCCACATTAATACTCCTAATAGGGTAGATCATCAGAAGTGATCAAATTGTAAGCCCTAACCGGCTCCCTTCCATTCTATGATATCATATCTTGTGTTTTGTGTCTATTACTTTCATGAATGTTTCTATGAATGTTTTTTATTAAGGTAACAGTAGGTTTTGAAGGGGCCTTGAAACCCTTTACATAGCACCAAAAGATGGAAAAAAAAGGATGAAGGTTACAATGAACTGTCACAAATGATAGAAGACTAAAAGAGGGATAAACCCCAGATTTAATTGATAATAACATTACAAAACATCAAAACAGCTTACAACATAGAACTTCTAGCAAACAGATAGAAAAAAATTTCCAGCAACCCAAAACCTTCCAGCACTGAAGCTAAATAGCTTCCATCTGATCCTCTAGCATCTGAACTTTGACCATCTACAGCTCCATGCTCTGGATTGAGTCCCATAACTTATCGACATCTTTATTCTAGACTTGTTCTTTCTTTTTAGTGCTAGAATGAGTCCTAGAGCCAGGGCCAGAAGTATGAATTTCCTGAGGTCTATATTCCTCCTTCCTTGCCTTATCACTGTCATTACTTTTCAAAAGGGTATATAAAGATTTCAGATTATCCAGAGAGTTTTTCATACCTATTTTGCTAATAATAGTGAGATTTTTGATAAGAGCCTTGTTGTTGTTAACCTTATCATCAATGTTTTTGATCTTGATGTCCACCATGGTGTTGATCTTATTATCCATATTGTTAACCTTATCAAAAATGTTTTTCCCCTGCTGATACATGGTTGCATCATTGCACATTTTGTCAACAATTTCCTCCAGCAGTGCGTTCCTATCTTCCATATTCTTATACTTATATTTGATCTCCTTAATATCATCATGAATCCATTTATCCATATTGTAGTTGTTCTCTACTCTATTTCTGGCCATTTGCAAGAAAGAAATATTAGCCACCCTTTTGACATTGACCTCTCTCTCATGGATTTCATCCTCAAGGCACCTCCTATTATAGACATTCTTATCCTTAAGGTCACCTTTCGAGGTATCTTAGCTGTACTCAAGCTTCTCATTCTAATTGTTATCTTTCTCTATTTTGTCAGTTTCCTTATCAAGGAAAATATCCTCCTCATTGTTCTCCATATTGCCTTTGGCATTCTATGTTTCTGCCATATCCCCTATTTCCCCTTGGTAATCCTGAAAATCATGATTCTGGTCTTCCCCACCTTCATTATTAATAGTGTGGTCTTCATTTTGGGTATCAATGTACGCTGACTCCCTCTAAGACTCTTGATTTTACTAATTCTATTCCTCATCACCATCATTGTTTGCAGTATGGTCTTCGATATGGGTATCAATAATATTGTCAATTTCTTCAGTTATTTCATCCAATATTTTGTTCTCTAGATTTTGGGTCTCCTCCGTATCCTCTTTAACATTGATGGTAGCCTTCATGTCCTCAATGTTTCCCGACTTCCCAGTAAAACCTTCATCCTTAGATGACTCAATATCTTATTCATCATCATTTTTCATTCCCTCGATATCATCATAAATAGACAGAGAAATATCCACTGCAACAAGGCCTCTATGACTCTTTTTAGCTTTTTCCTTCATGGGCTCTTACCCTTAGACACCTCCAGACTTTTCCTCTTAACATTCACAATTCTTTTGGGACGGGGGTTAGGGATATGATTCTTGACATAGTCTATAATCAACAGTATTAATCCCTCATGTAAAATAGGGGAAGAATTACTCCTATGGTTACTGATGCTCTGGTTGAGAAAACTTAAGAGATAGAAGGGAAAAAAAACCCTAATGTTATGACATAAATGGTTTACTAGAACAAAATGATAATTGTAAACCTTAGAATACCTTCCATCCAATTTGAAGTACTCCATGATAGCTTGGATCATGAACACCCAAATACACTTGATATTTGACAGGTTGACATGATCGAGATCACCCTTCACAAGCATTTCCCTTTCTTCGTCACTCTTAGGGAATTTTTTATAACCTTTTTTGCCCTCTTTTTTTTTCTTTCATAAAATGCATCCCCTCCAACGGAAGACCCATTATTTCTGTAAAATGGTCTAGAGTGAGCTTGATAGATTTGCTCAGAATGTTCACAGTGTTGTTCTCCCAGCCATTAACAAAAGCTTTCATCACCTCCTTGTCATTTCCATGGAGACGCCTTAAATATCTGTGAACATTACACTTCTTAAGCTTGTTCCACACATCTTTTTCTTTCCTCCATTTACACTTCGTAGGTTCTTCTCTCTTAAAATCTCCACCCATATCTTCTTCCTCTGTAATTCAGACTCTCTCACTGTTCTGTTTCATACTAGTTTTCAGCTCAAAATGAAAACAGATTTGCACAATCATAGAGTACTTAATGATGTCCCTAAAAACTTTCATCTTAAGTGAATCATCATAATTATGATGCTTCACAATGCTCAACGTCATCGTCGTACCCCTAATCAGATCATCATTAATCAGAATGATTAATGTGAGTGACCTCACCTACCTTATGATTAAGCCTATCATAATTAAGTAATAATTCCACCTCATTATTAATTTTTTCATTCCCATGCCACTTGCATGTGACATCTTTCTTTACTCCAATGTCGGCTAGACAATCAGCCACTTGATTCATTTCCCAAAAACTATGAGAAACATAAAAGGATGTAAAATTTGAAGCCACATTAATTATATTTGCAATTATATATTCTATAGTCCGTGATTCCTTATTCTTGCCTCTAATATTATTAATAATATTTAAGGAGTCTCCCTCCAGCCAGAATTTTTCACAGCCCAATTCCTCTGCCAGCAAAATAATGTTGAGAGCATCCATAGCTTCAACCCTATGGTTAGATTGAATTCCCGATGGAGAGGAAATTACACTAACACACTTACCATTCTGGTCTCTTATTAATCCACCTCCTCTAGTAGTTCTCAAGTTGCCCTTCGCGGCCCCATCAAAGTTAGCTTTAACCCAACCTTCAGGGGGTGAAGTCCAGATTGCCAGAGATCTCTGATTGATATGACTGTCATTACTATCACTTTTCCTCTTACCTAATTTACCCTCAAGTTTAAAGGATGAGAAGTTTTCTTCCAGTGCCCTACAAATCTGATTGCCTACCACTTCAGGAGAAGCCTGCTTTTCTCTGAAAATTATGTTGTTGTGCTCTTTCCATATTCTCCAGCACACATGAGGAGGGAAAAGGAACCAAAGGTCTTTATCAATAAAATTCTAAGGTGGGTAACTCCATTGAGCAACAAAATCCTACCAAACAAGAGGAAAACACAGACATATATGCCATTTTCTAAAGATGATATCCCAAACTTTACGAGTAAAAGGACAGTGGAGCATGATATGATAACATGATTCAGAGTTTTATCTTTTATGTACCATGTCTGAAGCTCATGATGGAGGGAAATGAGACTAACATCAATTTCTCCCAGATTCTTCCACTTGTTATCCTGCTAGTAATCAGTAACTTTAGTGCTAATAGAATCCTTGCTTCTTTCAATAATTTGCTTCCAGTCTAGATTGGTTGACAGAGGCATGGAGTGGATCCATTCATCTTCCCAAAAATCAATTCTACACCCATCTCCTAGCCTCCATCTTTTACCTTTTACAATCAGGTCCTTGGTAGATTTTATACTATTCTAGATGAAGGAACCATTAATGTTGTTGTCTTCCACTATAAATTCCTCCAAAGAATTATTAAGAAAGAGATACTTACTTTTAATGATAGAATTCCACTCTTTTTGATCTTCATAAATCCTCCACAGTTGTTTAGCCATCAGGGCTTTATTAACTTTTTTGATAGTCCGCAGCCCCAGACCTCCCAGTTTTTTAGGCTTACAAACTTTTTCCCAGGACACAAGGCTCATTCTTTTCTTTTCCTCAACCCCTGACCAGAGGAATCTTTTCTAAATTTTTTTGATTTCATTAGAAATTTTATAGGGAATTTTAAATAAGCTCATTGCATAAATAGGGAGGTTCTGGAGGGAAGATTTCAGTAATTGGATTTTTCCAGCATTACTAAGAAGTGCCCCTTTCCATCCAACAAATTTATTGTTGTATCTGTCTATTAGATTGTGCCAGAAACTTTCTGGGGGATTGGAGCAAAGGGGCAATCCCAAGTAGGATGATGGAATTTTTCCAATGGTACAGCCAAGAATAGTAGACATTTTCTTTGGTCTTTTTTCAGGAGTATTGATGAAGAATATGGAACTCTTAGTCCAATTGACTAGATGACCAGTAGCCTCAGTATAGATATATAGTCCTTTCTTCAGATTTCTAGCTTCTTTAATTGTTGACTCTCCCATGATAAGAGTATCATCCACAAATTTCTCATGAGATCAAATGAGTATATCTGAGGAAGGTTGAATACCATTTATTTCCCCTTTTTCCACCATCTTATGGATATACCTCCCAAGGCACTCAGCAAGAATAGAAAAGAGGATATGAGAAATTGGATCTCCTTGGCTTAACCCTCTAGTAGGTTTAAAAAAAGGAGAAGAACTCCCATTAACAATGGCAGGGGAGGAAACAGTAGTAACAAGTTGTATAATAATTTTTATGACCCCCTTGTTAAAGCCAAAAGAAGATAGTACCCTCTACAGAAAATGTCAGTCAACTCTGTCGTAAGCCTTAGATAGGTCCAGTTTCATCATGAAGCCCAAATTTTTAGCCTTTTCTAGAGAATGGATATTCTCATGTGCCACAATGATAGAACTGAGGATTTGTCTCCCAGGATCAAAGCCATTTTGTTGAGGGGATATAATATTTGGGAGAAACTGGAGCAGTCTGGAGGTGATAACTTTAGACATAATCTTGTAAACAGAATTGCACATGATGATAGGTCTAAATCCTTCTACTGTGTTGGCTCCTAGTTTTTAAGGAATCAGAACTAGGAAGGTTTCATTTAATTCCCTGAGAAGACACTTTGAACCAAATAATTCTTTAACAACAGCCTGAACATCTTGACTTATAATATCCCAGAACTGTTGGAAGAACAACATAGGGAAGCCATCAAGGCTAGGATATTTTTCTCCTTTGAAAGAGAAAACAACATTTCTAATTTCTTTATTCGAAGGAATAGCTTGGATCATTTTGTTAGAAGATTCATCAACCAATTTAGGGATGGCATTAAGAATTTCATCTTGATTAGGTCTTTTCAAATTATTATCCTTAGCAAGCAACTCGGAGAAGTATCTTACAATTTCAGATCTGATATCTTGCTCCTTCCGGATAGTTTTACCTTTTGATTGGAGATTAGTTATCCTATTAATAGATTTGTGTTTCAAAGCCATCATATGGAAAAATCTTGTATTTTTGTCCCCGGCCTTGAGCCAAAGAGCTCTAGATATCTATCTCCAGAAAGATTCCTCCTTGGAAATAATATTATGATAATTAGCAATCATAATGTTTTCCTTGATTTTAGTTTCCTCTGAGAGATCCTCCTTCTGGATGTTGTTTTGAATTTCCTTAATATCATTCTGTAGCTTACCTTTTTTATGGAAGATATCCCCAAACACTTCCTTGTTCCATATTTTCAATTTTTTTTTAATAGTGTTTAGTTTCTTAGCCATTCTATACATTGCTCCTCCTTCAACTGTGTAATTCCACCATTCCTCAATCTTATTTTCTAAATTAGGGTGAGCTAGCCACATTTTTTCAAATCTGAAGGGAAAGTTCTTTCTACTCTGGATCTGATTAATGTTTAGGGAAATAGGATAGTGGTCAGATCCAATACAAAGTTCGACAGAAAGAGTTCAAAAGTGCCTTGCCATCCAGTCAATTGTTAAAAGGGCTCTATCTAGTTTTACCTAGATTAAATCTTTCCCAGTATGTCTATTAGACCAGGTATAGTCAATGCCCTCCAGATCAATATCTAACAGAGCTTCCTCATTGATAAATTCCATTAGGTCAAATCTACTGTCCAGTTGGGAGATAATCCCTCCCTTTATTTCCACATTCTTGAGTGGAGTGTTGAAATCTCCCATTATCATCCAACTAATTTCTTGAAAGAGAATACGGATATCTTTCAATCTTTGTATATAATTTTTTCTACCACCTCTAGTGTTAGGGGCATAAACATTGATCAAATTCCAGCAAAAGTTATCCTTGAGATAAGTGATTTTGACCACTAAAATGCTTTTTTCACTATGAATTAAATTGCACACAACATTTTTATTATTCCAGAAAATCCCTATTCCTCCTGAAGCTCCTTTAGAATCACCACCTATGCTCCCATAATCTTTAGAAACATGCATTCTTTCTAGTTTCTCTTTAGTCATTTTAGTTTCTTGAATGAGAAGAATATCTGGTTTTCTATCTCTAACCATATTCCTAAAAACATCTTGTTTATGGAGGCTATTAAGCCCTCTTATATTCCAAGAGATGACTTTCATTTTAAAGACTTGGAGAACATATTTCAGGGATGGTACGTTGTTTTCCATCCGCTATATTCTATTTTGCTTACTGCTCTCTTTTCTTCTTTTGTGATTCCCTTCCTTTCTTACTCTTAGGAGTGCCAACATCAACTTTAATTTGTCTTTTGGTTTGTACTCACCCTTGACTATGATTTTCTAGATTTTTATCTGATTCACATGAATTACTCTTGTTTTGGTCTCCTTTTTTGCCTGAAGACTTGTTAAAACTTTTATTATTCTTTACCTGTGACCAGGGAGCTTCTTGGATGACCAATTTTGTCTCTGAACTCAAGATTGTCTCCAGGTTATCTTCTCTCCATAGATCTAAAATAAAGGATAGAGAATCATCCTCACTATCTTTTGAATAATTTATATTGGGATCAAGCTCCCCAATAATTCCTTCATCAGGAATGGGGGAAACTGCAGTAGAAGGGGGTAAATCTTCTGATCCATTAAAATGGTTACATTATTAGAATCTTCTAATCCCTTTAGATTAGGTTGACCCTGTTCTTGACAAGAATCAATAATGACAACTTGTTCAAACCCATGGTGTTTATCCAAAGTGATTTGGTTTCCCATTTACAACATTGCCTCTGATTCGTTACTAGTTTGATCCAAATTAATTTGGTATGCTGGAAGTTTTTTAACCTCAGACTCATCACTATTCACCCTCTCTGTTCTATTCTCCTAAGGAGCATGATTCAAATTATCTAAAGAGCTTACAAAGGTATTGTTTTTCTGTTTCCATACTTTTTTAGGTTCCCTTTTCTGTTCTTCTTTTTCTCTAGACTTTTTAAGTGGGCAGTGTTTAGCCCAATGACCAACTGTTTTGCAGGAAAAAAAAGCAAAGGGAAGCGAATCATATTCAATAGATTGGATGTACTTACCCAGTTTGGAGTTGATAGTGATGACCTCTGGAAGATCCATCTTATGGTGTATATTCAAACAAATTCTAGCATAGACTAATCTTGATTTGGTGGCATTCATCAGATCAATTGACAGCAGCTCCCCAAACGCACTCGCTAGACCAACAAAAACGTCCTCATGCTAGTATTCCATTGGGAGGCTGGGTAATCTCACCCAAATAGGGGTAGTATCAAATATCTCTACATTTAGATCCAGATTCGTAACCCTTTTTTGAAGAGCCAACGATGATTTGCCAAACATCCAAGGTCCTCCACATAGCACTTTTGATAAATCTTCCATATTAGAGAATATAAAAGAAAAAACCCCTTTGGCATTGTTGTTATATCCACTTGTCCCTTGAGTTTCTATTTACGATAGGTAAACTCCCTAACAAGCTCAATATTAGGTGTTGTCCCCATGAACTTACCAACCAAAGTAAGAGCCATTAAGGAAACAGTATGAACCACAAAGGGATCAGGGATTGTTATGCCAAAAAATCCCTTGCTGGTATCTGAGATATTGTTGATTTTTGGAAAACAAGATTTTCCTAACAGTTTGATCCTGAATAATGATGACTAGCTTCCTTTGAGAAGATTCATGTTTGAGGCATGATCATTTTGATCAGTCAAGGCACCTTTTGATGATCTTTCTCCTAGCCCACCATCTTGGAAAGGGGGATCCTTGACATCATTTGAATCTTTTCTGGAGCCCTCCTCTGTTGATCAACCCTTAGTCTCTTCATCGCCTGTAGCAGCAGATGCCAGGATTCCTCCAGCATCACATTTCCCGCCATCGCAAGAATTCAAATTCCCTCTTTCCTGCCCTTTCTCTCCAACTCCCACTCCCGCTCCTTCCATTTCCCATTATTGTTTCTATGAATGTTGCATACAATTAAGATTATGAAGTAATATTACATGCATAAGAAAGAATATCATATTTGGTTGGTAATACAGTAAAGTTTGATTGCTAATGAAGAAAGTTAAAACATGTTAAAAGTTTTAGAGGTACTAATTCACCCCTCCCCTCTCAGTACTACTTCTCATTAATCCCGACAATTGGTATCAAATCTAAGTCTCTTCTTGGAAGGATTAAAGGCTTAAGAGAAAAGATCATACAATGGAGAAGTACAGACTTGATAAAAATATTGAGAATAAAAAGCTTGAAATTTAGATGTTCTTTGAATGGTATAAAGAAGCTAGAATTAGTATAAGATAGCTACTAGATGAAAGAAAGAATATGGCATCTCACAGTAATGAGACAGATTATCATGAGGAAGATTTTCTAGATTTCTTTGAGTCTTCAGGATGAAATAAATGCAAGGCATTAGATACATCAGAAGAAAGCATCACAAGCATAACTGAAATCAATCTACATCTGGCCGGACAAGTCAAATCTCTGCAAATTGGTCAAGAGACACAGATGGTAAGAATGATTGATGTCATGAAAATGGCTAGGCAAGATGAACAAGAGAGAACACTAGCTATTGATGATAGAAGAAAGATCACAGAAAAGCTACAAGAAAAAGAGTCTGAGATACAAAGACTTACTAAGCATCACCATGAGGTAACTAATCAAATTATTCTTATGAGTCAAGAAGAAAATAGAATTAATATGGAACTCATTGAAAGAATATAGATTATCAATGAACTAAGAGAAGAAAATTAAAAACTAAAGCATGAGGTTAGAATTTAGCAACAACATAATGACATGATTAAGAGAGCTGAAGCGAGTACAAAAAGGATGGATGAATTCTTGAATGCACAAAGAAGACCCAACACCAACATTGGACTAGGGTACACCAAGCATGGAGAGTAATCAAATGAAGTTGATCCAAAAGATGCCTACACCAATCCTAGACCAAGGAAGCTATCATACAATCACTGTGGAAAGCAAGGCCACATCTCAAATGTTTGTAGGAGCAAAGAAAAAGGTATTCCTAAATCCACATTTACATTCATAAGACATTGCTATAAATGTAGAAAGTAAGGACATAAAGCGTATGTATGTAAATCAAAGGTGAAAGAACCAAAGAAGGAAGCCTATATGGACAAGTATTGTCCCACCTGCAAAATACATGGGCACACATCTCTTGAGTGCAGGAAGATGAAAATTGAAGCATGGAAACCAAAAAATGAAGAAAATGCATATAAACTGAGAAGAGTCGGTAACTCATATGTTTGGGACTACAATATATGGATAAACTGCACAGCATGTGGTAGATATGGTCACATTGTTGCAAACTACATGAGAACATGGACCAAAAGGTATAGAAGTTGGACCAACCCTGGAATGGCAAGTTTGCACTGTCATAAGTTTGGACATCTAAAGAAGGACTGCAGAGACTGAATAATAGAAACCACCACTTTTGAAAATGGTAACACCATTGAAGACATCAAGAAAATGAGAAAGCAAATGTGGAGGAAAGCTTCAACCATTGAAGAAGCTAGACCAAGAAATGCAGTAGGTGACACCTCATCCCATGGATCTAGTGACATCACCACCACCGCCTAAAGATGAACAAGTATGGAACTGCACTACAACAAGTCATATTTTTCATCAGTTCCATTATAAAAATTGCCTGATAGTCAAAATCTACATGAATAAATATGCATATTATGTTACTTGTTATAATTATGAGAAAACAACCCCGTCGGTAAACACATATCAAAAATCATCGGTGAACATAAAAGGATGAGTTTTCTACGCTTGCCAAGAATCATTGGTAAACACATGAAAAAGCTAAGTTTCTAATGTAAACCGACACCCATCGATAAGGAAGAAAACTTACAATGTTGTCTTGACACTACACTGAGATATGTCGATGAAAGAAACAATCGTAATAGCTATCCTGAGAATCCTAGGGCAAAAGTCTAAAAATACTCGATGAAAGTACTTCATTTTTCACACGTGAATTGGGCAAAGAAAGAAGAGCAAAAACAAAGAGAAAATAAAATAGTTAGCAGAGAGTCCTCGACTTGATCCAATGCACTCCAAATAGATCACTCACAAGTTATACAGATCGAAGTAAGTACCGAGCATACCAAAGAACTATGTTATTATTTTTGAAAAGGCCCTAAATTTGAAACACAATGGAAACCACTTCAAGAAATGTAAAATTGAAGAGTGATAAGAAGAATGTCATTAAGTTGATTAAGAATAGCACTTGTGTGGAACCTAAATACAAGATATGCCTTGAGATTTCATCACAACCTGATGATCCTGGCACATTTTCAAAAATTCCACCTAGGGTTTTGTTAATAGAAGAGGTAAGATCGTATATCTACTGTAAGATCACTAAGATTGGTGATCTGGAGATGGATGAAGCTTATAAGAATCTATGTGATGATCAAGGGAACCTAAAGGAAGAACACAAGAACTTGCAAGTAAAAGGGATAAAAAATGCCCTATATTTCCTGAGGGTTTTCAAAACAGACTAGATTAGGTTAGTTCTAAGCAGAATGCACAATCAGAAGCTATGGTTGGATGAACCCAAGCAGATAACAAAGGATTTGTTACATGCTGTAATAGGTGACCCTATTACCGACAAACCAAAAGCACACAAGCATCCCTCTAGACCCAAAGTTGAAAAAATCACCAATGTTGTATGGGATAACCAAGGACTCAAGGTGAACAACATCACAAATGAGGAACTGAGGTTCAGTGCATGTTTTATAGGGTACAAGATCTTTCAAGCAAGAAGGATAAACACCATAGCATCAACAAAAGTAAGTAAAGCTTACAAGATTGTCACAAAAGGAATACAGATGGATCTATGTGAGATCTTAATGAAGCAACTTGATGAAAATATGACAACAATCAGGTCTGCCAAGATAAACACATGTAAGTTCGGCTCACTTATAATGTGTATATTCTTTTATTTTCAAGAATACTTTCCTTCAGTTGGAAAAGTGAAGTGGGACACTACCAAGCTAGTCACATTGTAGATAAGTGACCTTATCAAGTCACTAGGTGACAATTTTGATTCAGTGATGACTGAGTACTTCCTTGACTTCAAGGAAAATGTGATGGAGAGAGTGACGATCCCTGAACAGTTGATTGAAAAGAATAGGGATGAAATATGTTTTATGGTGGATTCAGATTTCACTCACATTAAACCGGTTGTACCAATGACAACCTAGTTACCACCTCTTGACTGTGAGATTAACATAGATCAAGCAACAAATGCAATTGGTGCACTGTTGAATGAACCACTTGACAGTAAGCAACTAAGATTTGGAACATATGAAGAGGCAAAGTCTAAGATAAAATCAGACCTAGTTAAAAAGAAGACTGTCAACAAGAAAAATAAAATGGTAAAGAATCTTGAGAAGATGTTTTCATTTAATGAGTAGGAGAAAGAACAAACAGAGAACACCAAGGAACAGGGTGCCATTGGTGAAGAGCAAGATGAAAAAGCATCAGATTCTAAATCCACTGAATCTGATGTACCTCCACCTCTAAAAAAGAAACCAAGGACCACAACAGCTCAGAGGACAAGGAGCCAAACTACAAAGAAAGATACTACACCTCTCAAGAAAGGTCAAGTGAGGACCTATAAGAGGAAGTAGAAAACAAAGAATAAAACACCTACCAAAAGGAGGAAAAGACTGGTTAGAACCAAGGCCGACATTGAAGATTCAAAATAGGATGAGCCTGACATAGAAAAGAAAAGTGTAGCCCCTAGAACAATGGATGAAATTGTTGATTCAATTGCTGCAACAGGTACCATGACTGAAAGGAAAATCAGACAATGGGAAACACTGGAGCCAGAGGACCAACAAAAAATACAAGATGCAATAATCAGGGCTATGGTCAAGTTCAAGTATGTACCAGTTGAGTTTGTTGACAAAATACCCAAAGAACTGGGTGACAAAATTTCACAACAATGGTCTTATGCTTTGCACACCAAAAAGGAAGCAAAGGAGAGGGTACTTGTCAAACTCTTGCCTCTCGAATCCAAAATGGAAGAGATAAAAGAAATAATGAAAAAGCATTCAAATAAATTTATGACAAAGATAAGAGCCTACATAGTGCTACAAGATAAATTTATAGAGTTGGACAGCATGACAGATGCTAAATGGAGACACATTCTTAATCTACCTGTAGAATCAACAAGTTGTGAGAATCAATTACTTCTCACTGAGACACCTCATACATAGGAGAATAAAGATAAAGCAAGTCCAGAGCACATTGATTTGGATAATATTGAAGATACTGAGCCCATTGACTTAGATAAAGTCATGGATGATCTTGACATTCAAGATATCACTCACTATGATTTTGGTAAGGATCCACAAAAAGAAGATGATGTAATATTTATATCTCTTAAGGATCAAGAAAAGAAATAAGCATTGGAGACACAATGAAATAAGGACATGGATGTTGCTGATGAGACATGGCCAGACACATCCATCATTGACATAACAAGAATGGACCCTACAGAACAAATCCAAAAGGATGAAGATGTCACTACTCAACAAGCTCAAACCGATGAGAAGGACACAACTCTACATGCAACACAGGTGGGCACACAGAACAATATGCCAGTATTGATGAAGGTCATCAATCTGCTAGAAGGAAATGAAGAATCCACTATAGCATATATAAGCATACCCGAAGACATGGGTGATGCAGAAACAAAGGATACAATAGATGAACCCAAAGACACAACTACAAAACAAGCTGCTACCAATGATCAGCAAGACAATTCTACTGATTAGAATAAAGAAGGAGAAAAACAAGTAGAGGAGGAAAAGTACAAGGAGAAGAGTGAAGGAGAAAAGATAGATGATTCTCAAAATCAAACAAAAGAGAAATCTACCAATACACCCAAGGTTAATGAAGAGATGTCTTCACATAACCAACAGGTGAACCCTGAGAAGAAAGAATAAGAAGATTCATCTACAAATCCTTCACTGAGCACCTCTAAGAAAACAAATGAACTAGCAATGGTAGTTCATACATCTGCCTCTACTCAAATCTCAAGAAAGAAGAAGAGCAAGAACAAGAATCCAGTCACTCTGGATGAAATAATTGAGATTTCAGTATGTGATCCTAGAACATTGGATCCTACTGAGTTGACAAAGTATGCTAGACTTTGTGAAAGGAAATCTATGTAGGATAAGCTGAGAAAAGCCACAAAAGAAGCAAAGGTAATTGAATTTGCAAGAGGAATAATTCACCAAATTGTACCTAATATAGATGTTGATCAAATAGCTCCCATGTTTGATCAATTAGTGGTTCTCACCGATGCTATCACATCTCAGAATATAGATGTTGAGAAGGCTATGGAAGCTAGACTTGAGTAGAAATATGAATTCAAGTTAGCAGAGAAGATAAGCCAAGAAGTGGCACTGCAAAAGGTAAAGATTTCTAAACTGATAAGTACATTAGACCCAATAATTTTAGAAGCAATAGCCTTAATTCAAAAGTTGTGCACATTGGATCAACTCACAAAGGAGTATACCTATAAGATAGCACAAATTTATGTTGATCTTCAATCCAGTGCACAAGGTCTCACAAACAATGAAGATGCAATCAAATTATACCAAGACCAGCTCAAGCCAGCTAGGAAATTGAGATAGGATATACAGATTACAGAAAAAAAAGTTCATAGATGAGGAAAATGAGCTTCAAGCTCAACTCTCACCAACTCTCACATTACTATAACAACACATGATAGAGGCAAGAACACTTATTGCCACCCCATAAATTTTTTTCCTAGAAAGCATGTATGATATGCATGCTAGGATTGAACTAGAGCACATGGCACTAGAACTCCTCAAAGAGAAATGAGAGAAAATGATAGAAGATATAAATAAAATTCACTCCCACATTCTTGACACTCTGTAAGTTACACATTTTTGACAACTTATAAGTTGTACATTTTTGTCATGAGTATTAAAAAATGGGGAAATTATATGTACAGACAGTCAGAAAAAGGGGGAAATGAAAGGAGGAAATGATATGTACAGTCAATCTTTAAAAAGAGGAAAGAACAAAAAGGGGAATGTATAGTACAAAGGCAAGTATACATGTACATATACTTATACAATATTGATGCATACAGTTAGGGGGAGTCATATAATGACAAGGATATATACATGGTGTACATACTAAACACTTTAGTATTGTGCACATATCAGTTTGTAATACTAATGTCAAAGGGGGAGATTGAAGGCATTATATATTTCCATTAGTATATGCAAGGAAAAACATGATAAACACCATCGGTTTATACTACACCGATAGATAGAGCACAACACTACCCGATGACAAGGTTACTGATACTACTAAGTACAAAGCATCCTAATGCAACACTATTCAATGTTACCCGATGACAGAAAAGATAAAGGAACCTGATGAGTAATCAACGGTGCAACCTAATGTTGGAAATATGGATGGAGTAACTGAGAGGGGAGGGGTGAATCAGTACCACAAAAATAAATCCACAAGTCCCTTAGATGTCTTAAATATAAACTGCTGTTACTCGGTAGATTAACTTATTATTGTTCTTTAAACATTCACAGTAATTGACATGCATAAATCAAATAGCATAA
>MU224094.1:147596-161241 GCA_018584345.1 Thuja plicata
AGGAGTGGCCTTGTGAGAGGTCTTTAGAGCAATTCAACTGAATTGTCACCTTGTTAGAGGATTTACAAAATGGTTGTTAGACCAACTCTGCTAAGAGATTTCGGTATCACTGCTACAATTGTTAGAAAGTAACAATGAAGTGACCTGAATTAAATGCAACTTATCTTGCTGATACAGATCTCTGTTCTGCGCCAATAGATCCTTATTGATCACATATATCTTTGCAGCACCTCAAGGATATCTCTAATCCTTCATCAGAATTCGCACATTCCTTCTGCACATTTCCATACTTCTCCTCTTCTCACATACACTTGCTCTTTATTCACACACTTCTTGAATTCGCAACTTGATCTTCATATATACCCTTCAGGTTATCAAGTCGGCCCAATCAAGTTTCAATAAATAAATATTACATTGGTCGGCTGCATATACAAGTTTCAATTAATAAATATTACATTGGTCGGCTGCATAAACATTTCACTGATGCTCGGTGAACACTGTTGATTCTGCAAAAATCCTTTGGTAACCGAGTGAACTCGGTAAAGACTGACTTTCCTTTGCCAACCGTGCGAACTCGGTAAAGACTAAACTTTCTGTCACATATTCTTTGTTGACCGAGTGAACTCGGTAGAGACTGAATTTCTTTAGTTGACCGAGTGAGCCCGGTAGTAACTAACTTCTTTGTATAGTATTCTGGATCGCTTGGTAGACTCTGTAAATTGCTTCTCTTACCGTCTGAGCTCGATAGACTCTGTCTAACTACCTTGCTGAACATTCTGAGCTCGGTAGACTCTGTCTGATGACTGATATGACATTTGTGTAACATCAAAGACAATACATAATTAAACAATTGTTTCCAACACCTAAAAAAATAGTCAAGAGTGGAACCCGACAGATGAAGGGAACCTAACAATCAATTCAAAGAAGGAACACCGATAGAATTTCAGTTCACACCGACGATCAAGAACCAACTATCAGTTACATCCCGCAAAAAGTGGATCTAAATTTCCACGTCAGATAAATCACTAAAGTTTTATATTTAGCTTCTTGATTTGTTTTAAATCCATTATGTGAGGGAAAAGAAATGTATTTTTGATTTTTTTATCAGTTTAACTAATTTAAAGCATCCAAACTAAAGGATCAAGGTCGAGTTGTATACCTAGGATCTAGAGTTAATATTGTAATGTGAGATTCTAAAATAGGTTAAATAACTTGTATAAATAGATGCTTAATCAATTATGAACATGTTCGTCGATGATGATTGTAGCCACTAAGAGCATCTAAGGATCAGACAAGAGAATTCATGCAGAAGGACAAAAAATGATCAAGTCAGATTTCAAGAACAAGAACCAAAGCTACTGACGAGCAAAAAAAGGTATTAGTCAATCACTATAGGTGATATTCATATACTGTAAGCTTTAATGGATTTGTAATCAGCAATTATAGATTTCATATAGTCAGGTCATACATATTGTACACATTCTAACAAGTGGGGTACACTTAAGAAATCCTTTCAAGGAAGGTGGATTTAACAATCCTATTGTAAATCTCTTAATCAAGTGCACACTACATCAGTGTTGCTAAAGCTCTTAACAGAGTAGATCCTAATAGGTCTCCACATTAATACTCCTAATAGGGTAGATCATCAGAAGTGATCAAATTATAAGCCTTAAGCGGCTCCCTTCCATTCTGCAGATAGTGAAGTTTTGTGGGTGCCATCCCCACCACAGTTTTTACTTCCTAACAGGAGTTTTCTACGATATCATATGTTGTGTTATGTGTCTATTAATTTCATGAATGTTTCTATGAATTTTTCTTACAATTAAGATTATGAAATAATATTACATGCATAAGGAAGAATGTTAGATTTGGTCGGTAATACAGTAAATTTTGATTGCTAATGAAGAAAGGTGAAAAGTATTAAAAGTTTTAGAGGTACTAATTCACCCCTCCCCTCTCAGTACTACTTACCATTAATCCCAATAGTTGATGATATTCATACAAGTCTAAAATATTAAATATGGCTGATATATCCATGTCATTAGTTAATTCCACTTCATAAGAATTTCCATGGTCAAATCTTCTCAGTATTTTGCAAGGACCAAATTTCTTCATTTTCAATTTACCATAAGTTCTAATAGGAAATCTTCCTTTCTTCAAATGAACCATTACTGCATCACCAACTTCAAAATTTTTATGTCTCCTTGATCTGTCTACACTATCCTTGTATTTTTTATTACTTTTCTCTAGCTTTTGTTTTACATCTTCATGCAATGTCTTCATAAACTCAGCAAAAAAAATTTCTTCAAAACTTCTTTTCTCTTCACCAACAATGTCTCTCAAGTCTGATATACCTCTCGGTTGTGAGTTGTGAACAATCTCAAAAGGTGTCTTTCCAGTGCTTCTATTTACTAAACTATAATATGCAAACTCTCCTTGTTCCAACATCAAATCCCAATTACTCAGTGTGTCTCAAACTAAACATCTCAACAAATTGCCCAAAATTCAGTTTACAACCTTTGTTTGTCCATTAGTCTGTGGATGAAATGTATAACTATACTTCAACTCAGTATCCAATTTCTTCCAAAGTGTTTTCCAAAAATAGCTAACAAATTTACTATCTTGGGTAGAGATAATACTTCTCGATAATCCATGCAATCTAACAATTTCCTTAAAGAAAAGATCTTCTATATGTACTGCATCTGATGTTTTCTTACATGATATGAAATGTATCATCTTTCAAAATCTATCCACAACAACATATATGGAATCATTACCTCTTGTTGTCCCCAGTAAGCCAAGAAAAAAATACATTCTAATATCACTCCAAGGTTTCTCAGGAATAGTAATCAGTGTATACAAACCAGTATTCTAACTCAGTCCTTTAGCAACTTGACAAACTCCACAAATTTCACAAATTTATGAACATCCTTATACAAATGAGGCCAAAAATACCTTTCCTTCAGAAAAATCAATGTTTTATCAATACCAAAATGTCCAGCTAAACCACTACTATGTTTCTGCTTTATCAAATTAGTTCTCATTGATCCTCTCAGTATACACAAATCAATACCTTTGAACAACATATCTTCCTAAATGAAATAGTCTTCATAATTACTTGATTGATTTGGAATAGGTGCTTTGCACACTCTCCACTTCTCAGAAAAATTAGGATCACTTTCATACAAATTCTTCATATCATCAAAACCAAGAACTTCAATTCTCATTTTAGCCAACAAAGATCTTCTTCTACTCAATGCATCAGCAACTTAGTTAGAAACTCCACTGTTATTCTTAATCATGAATATGAAACTCTGTAAATACTCTACCCATTTCATATGTCTCTGATTCAACTTATTTTGACTACCCAAATATTGTAAATTCTTATGATCAGTATACAACTCAAATTCACTTGGCATCAAATAATGTCTCCATTTCTACATAGCTTGAACAATAGCATAGAATTCTTGATCATAGACAGAATATTTCCTTTTAGCGTCATTCAACTTTTCACTAAAGAAAGCAAGAGTTTTACCTCTTGAGTCAACACAACTCCAAATACCCTCCCACTTCCATCACATTCAACTTGAAATACCTTATTGAAATCAGGTAAGGCTAACATAGGTAATTCAAAAACCTTCAAATTTAATGTCTCAAAACTCTTATCAGCTGCGTATGTCCATTTGAATTCTCTTTTGTCTCCTCTCATTGTCTTAGTCATAGCATTACAAATGGAACTAAACTTTTTGATAAACTTTCTATAAAAACTTGCCAATCCATGAAATGATCTTACCTCACTAACATTCTTAGGTGTAGGCCAACTAAGTATAGCTTCAACCTTCTCAGGACCCATCTTCAAACCATCAGCTGAAATCACAAAACCTAAATACACAAGTTCTTCTTTCATGAAGGAATGCTTTTTCAAATTTATCAACAACTTTTCCTCTTTCAATCTCTACAATACTTGTCTTATATGCATCAAATGCTCTTCTCTAGTATTATTGTATATCAAAATATCATCCAAGTATACAATCACACATTTATTCAAGAATTTCTTCAAAACTTCATTCATTAACCTCATAAATGTACTCAGTGCATTAGTTAAACCAAAAGGCATAACCAATCACTCGTATAAACCTTCCTTTGTCTTGAAATCAATCTTCCATTCATCACCTTCTTTGATTTTGATCTGATGATATCCATTCTTCAAATAAATTTTGGTAAAATATCTTTCTCCACTCAAACTATCCATTATATCATCCATCCTCGGTATAGGAAACCTATACTTCACTATGATCTTATTGATTTCTCTTGAATCAGTGCACATTCACCATTCTCCATTCTTCTTAGGTGCCAATACAGATGGTACTGCACATGGACTCAAACTTTCTCTAGTCAAACCCTTGTTCAACAATTCATGAACTTGTTGGCTAAGCTTTTCGTTCTTGATTGGTGTTAACCGATGTGGTGCTTTGTTAGGTAAACTAGCTCCAGGAATTAGATCCATACAATGACTAATATCTCTCATTAGTGGTAAACCATTAGGTACATTATCTAAAATGATCTCCTTGTACTCAGTGAGTAACTTCTCAACTTCTGTAGGAATTTCATCTTATGTATTATTACTCAGTTTATTAGGAATCAACGCATAAAAAATATCATCTCTTTTCAAATCTTTAACAAACTATCTACCTTCCATCAGACAAGCTTTCATAAATGTGCATAACTCACCAACAGATTCTTCAACCAAAGGTAACAAGATTTTTTTCTTACCATCAACCCAAATAGTATATCTATTCACTCTTCCATCATGTATAACATGTCTATCATATTGCCAAGGTCTACCCAACTAAATATGACAAAAATCCATAGGCATAATATCAGACAACATCTTATCATAATACTTTCCAAATTTAAGATTCACAAACATTGTTCATTCACCGTTAATATGTGCTCATCCTTGATCCATGAGATCTGATATGGTTTTGGATGTTTCATCTTTTCCAACCGCAACTTTGTGACCATCTCCTCTAATGCTAGATTCTTTGAGCTTCCACTATAAACAATTACCTTCCAAAATTTGTCTGCAACTCTACATCTAGTCTTGAACAAAAAATTTATAATAGGATCTTTCTTATCCTTCTCAATCCATAGTATCATTCTGATCATGACATTTCCTTCTTTCTCAGGTCCATTTGTTGACTCCTCTTGCACCAATACATTTCTTCTACTACTATTCTTCTTTCTTGCATGTGTACACTCAAAATATTGATGTCCTTCTTCACCACAATTGTAACAAGTTCCTTGGAACCCTTTTCTATTATAAACACCTCGGGAGTAATTTCCTCTTCCTCAGTATGAACTTCCACCTTTCCATTCAGTCTTTCCTTTGTCTTGATTTGTGTCTGTATTTGTCTTGTCTGGTTTAGATCTACTATTTTCACCATGAGATCTACCTCTTCCTCTAGGGAATCTACCACCTCTACCTCTTTGTATTTGTTCATATCTCTTGTTCAATTTCTCCTCAGCTTTTAGGGAAAATTGATATGCCTCTTCAATGCTTTCCATCTTGACCAAGCTGATCTCATCTTGTATAGAACTTCTCAATACATTCAGATATCTTGCTATTCTTTCCACCTCATCTTCAACATGTCCAGATCTTATGTCTAATCTGTAGAATTCTTCAGTATAATATTTTACCGAGCTATCTTTCTACTTCAAACTTTGCATTCTCCGAACTAGTTTAATCTGATAATCACAAGGTAGAAACTTGTCTTTCAATTGTTTTACAATCTTATTCCATACCTTGATTTTTTCTTTACCTTTCTTCTTTCGATCCAATTGTAGATGATCCCACCACAAGGATGCATGACCTTTCAACTTTGTGCTTTCAATCTTCACTTTCTTGTCCTCTGATACATTTTCATACTCAAAGTACTTTTCCATCTCAGTCTATCAATTCATCAAAATCCAATTTACCACTATACTTAGGAGGATTGAACTGAGCTTTGGATTTCAAACTTGTTAATGCTCAAAGGAATCTCTCTTCTTCCCAATCTATCACAGGTGCAGGTGCGGCTTCAGCTTGTACTTTTTCAAATTCATCATCACTAACATCTTCACGATGTCTTCCTTTGCATTGGGATGTCTCAATAGCTTCCAATATTGCAGCCATCTATCTTAGCATATCAGCTAGACCTTGATCTTCATTTCCTCTCCCATGAACCATCTTGAATCCCTCTGCAATTGTAGATCATATTGCAATCTGCTACCCCACAACAATGTCAACCAACTAGTGTTAGGGATTCAAGAAGGAACATAGATCTCACCTTCTCTCTGATACCACCTGACACAAGGAGGGAGGGGCAGAGGGGCCCAAGGAACTCCCTACTACCAAACCAACCTTGCAGAACACAATGTGGAAATACCAACCAAGCAGGAGAGGAGAAACACATATCTTCTTTTCATTAATTGATCAAACTCATTACATGCCAGGTTGTAAGGCCTTCCTGGTTTCATCCATATATAAATAAATTATTACAACACTAATCTTCATACATATGAGGTCATAGACCTTTGATCTCAATGTATAATCATCTACCTTCTTGATCCATAATTGCTCATTCACTGCTACCTAAACTAAGAACAAAGAAACAAATATATACAAGAGTCCACCAAAGAGGTTAGTGCTCAAATCTGTAAGAGATACCCAGATTTAGGTCCACACAAATCCTGATGAGAGAGCCCACATTAATTAAGCCATGGAAATTAAATGTAGAAGTCAGCCAGATCAGGATAAATAACTCAGGAAGAGATCACTGAAAGATAGCAACCCGTCAGTAAAGCAAACCCGAGCAACAGAAAACCAACTTGGTACAAGCATACCCGAGCAACAAAAACCAACTTGGTACAAGCATACTTGAGCAGTGGAACCAGCATACCCCAAGAACCATCGGTAAATCAAGACAAAAAAATTTCCCGAGCAACAAGGTAACCAAGCACTTCACCGAGCAGTCTCCAAACAAGCTAAAGAACAAAAGAAAACATAGTTTTGGTTGAGCAGGATTTCCAAGGACCCAAGATGCTCTTGCATCAATATATTAAAAAGAGTGATTTATTTTTTGTTTGGAAATTCTATCAAAGGGAGAGATTATATCCATATGAAATATATATCATGATCATCCAAAGGGAGAAAAATGAAATATCCATTAGGGAGAGGAACAGTCAAAGGGAAAGAAAGATTCAAAGAAATAACCATCCATCCAAGGGAGAGAATTGGAGAAAGTTAAACATTGCATATCTATCTAGAAAGGGAGAAGAGATTATAGATCAAAGGGAGATAAATAATTGATACATCTATCCATGGAAGGGAATGAAGAAAAGCACTTTGCAAGAATCAAATCTAAGCTAGAAGAGCTTACTGAGAGTCAGACATTTCTATTGGTTATAGAAAAATAATTTTGGTAGAGATTGATGAACTACAACTGATATATTTCATATTATATTATTAGTATGTTGTATGTTGCCATCAATGCCAAAGGGAGAGATTGATGAACTATAACTGATTGAATGTTTGAAGATGACAAGTTGATGATCACCGAGATGCAGAATGTAAATGCAAGAAATTAAATGAGTTAATGTATTGTTTTGTCATTGATGTCAACTTAATATGTTATGATTTCTCATACACATATTGTTACAACACTTGAAGATCTAAATGGATAAAAAAAAATTTATTAGTAAAGGTATACACCAAGTAACAGGGTTACCGGAGAATAGTTAACCCATAGCAGTTCATAGTGTTGCCTGACGGATAGACAACACCGATGGACAGTGTTACCCGAGAGACAAAGTGTTACCCAAGAAAGTGATACCCGAGAAAGCATTACCAAGATAACTGTAGTTGTCACCAAATAGAACTGAATTTGATACTCGAGCTATCTGCAGTAGTGACCAAGCACAACTGAAATGTTGACCGACGAGAACTGAAGTTAGGATATGACAAAAAACCTTAGCTAGCAGGAGCTAAAGATAGAGTTAACTAATTGTTTACATTGTTTTCATCGATCAGTTAAAAGCTAAAGATAAGAAGGAGATTTAAATCATATTTTATTCCATAAAAAAAGGAGAGATTTACAGAATAAAACTAAAGCAAGCATGGCGAGATTTACAAATCAAGAAGTGATCAACAAAGAAAACAAGAAGATTGAATAGTGAAATCATTTCTATATAAAGAGACAAGTAATTCATTATGAAAAGAGGAATGTTGAAGAGAATTCTAGTGAGGATAAGAATTCTTCATATAGATCTGATCATACAAGCTGAAGAATAGAGATAAGAATTCTGCGAACACTGAGAAACAGAGAAGCAACAACATTCATCGAGAAGAAAGATGTGGAGCAAAGGAACATAAGAAAAAATTGATTAGAAGAGGTATTATGAGCTTACAATAGATCTGAACATCTGCAAGATTAAGTTGTATTTATGAAAAGAACATTTACTATTTTAGTTTAACCATTGGATCAGAAAATCTCTTAATAGAGTGGGATTTAACCATCCTTTATATATTTAGATACATCCCAAGGAGTATCAAAAGGTTTTCATGTTGATAGCATAGTGAATGCTAGGTCAAGTGATAAACTATTAGTCTTAAATCCTCTAACAAGGTCACACTTAACAATGTGTTTGTAACCTTTAATAGGGTTGGCTCTCCATCGAGCTCAATTCAGAAGAGTGAAAATTTTGAACCACCGGTCCCAAGTGATTTTTCCCCTAACAGGGTTTCCACGTTAAAAATCCATGTGTCAAATATGTATATGGTTCTTACTTTGATATTTTTCTTTACACATTACTAAAACAGGATTGATCGGTAAACACTAAGTTATTTACTGTATTTCAATAAAGGTTAAGAAAAGATAGACTTATGTTCTCTAAAGCTTAAGAAAAGCGTAAATAGTATAAACACTGAGCAATATATACATGTTAGATTCACACAAGGAATACATCTTGTAGGACTGAAGATAACTAGAGGTTTTATATTTGTAGTATAAATTTTTGGTTGAATATTGGATTAATTTTTGAGGCCACTTGTTCACCCCCCCCCAGTTATTCTAACATTATATTTTTTATTTAGTATTCTATTCTCCATTTGAAGTCATCAATGATTGAGAGCATATTGAACATTTTTTTTGTACGTTTTAACTATTGAAGGCACTCATGTGATTGATTTCAATTATCAATCATGGGATGTAAACAATATCAGAAGAGGAAATAAAGGAGGGTTATGACTCATGAGTAAATTCAAGTGGAGAAAGAGAAAGAGGCTAAACTTCAAAGAGATATAATAATGAGGATCCGACAAATGAATAGTAATGAAGCTTCAGGACCCACAACAATTTAAGATTCAAATATTAAAGATACCATGGGGGATATAGTGGATACTGAAGATGCAAATATGAAAGAGGTGAATACAAGCATGTCTTTGAATGCACCTTGTAGTAATGTTCTAGGTATGTCTATGAATTCACCTTTGAATGATACTCAACCTATAATTATAGATGATACTCTTTATAGATATTTATTACTTGCAAATTATAGAGATGAAATTGAATCAATGAACTTTTCTAATTACGTTTTTCAACTTGGAGAATTTGAAAATGAAAATCCCCCTATTATTGTTGAAAATGAAGAGCCTTTTGTTGTTATGAATGAAAATGCCCCTAATGTTGTTGAAAATCAAAATCCTTTTGTTGATGCAAATGAGAATCCTCCTAATGTTGATGCAAATTAAAATCCTCCTAATGTTGATGCAAAGAGCAATGGAATTCCTTTCCTAAATGAAAATGAAAAATACTTTTTACATATTGAAAGTAATATTTTGAATGGTCTTTTTGGTAATATTTCTTCGAGGAAGATAAGTAAATATGATAATAAAATATACAAATAATTTTTCTATTGGAAAAAATTAACATTTCAATGTCAACTTGTGATTCAATTGATGAGAATGTGGAAAATGAGAAAAGTAATGAAAAGACTAGGCATTAAAGTGAAGCAAAATATGAAAGATTTATTTGTTAAACATGCTATATCTAATGTTTCTAGTGTCATTCAATCTATTGGAAAAATAAGTCAATCAAAAGATAGTAATGAATCACAACGAGTCATAACAACTGCTATAGTCAATAAAAACACTTTGGATAAAAGAATGGTTAAAAATATTAGTGGAATTTTAAACATGCATCCTAAAAAATTGGTAAGAGCGGCAAGGAGAAGATCAAGTATTTAAAATGATCCAATTAACCAATGTTGGAGTTTTAGTGGTAGACTCCCACAATTTGATATGAAATTGAGTCCTGGAATCAAATCATTGCTTGAAAAGTATTGGCATGATAATACAAGGGTTTCATCTAATGCGAGAGATGTTTTGAAATTAAGAGTGGGGTGTAAAATTCATGATCCTCATCCAAAACACCTATTAGAAGTGCAACACAAACTGAATTTTATAAGAAATTTTTAGATGAGGTTGTGTTACCTAGGAAAATTACTCTTAGTCAAACATCATTTGAAAACTACAAGCCTTGGTATGTGAAAATCAATAAGCAACAAATATCTTGTTGTTGCAAAACACATGTTCAATTTCATTATCACTGTGATGTTTTTCGATATATACGGTGTAGTTTACATGCTAATAAGATTACGAAGAATTGTGACATTAATATACCACCTGAGACAATCAAGGAGTTTGTAGCAAGTTTGTTTTGTGAAAGATAAAATGGGGAAATATTTTTTTAAGTTCATGTATTTTTGGACAATGCACTAGTTGTGGAAATTTTTCATTAATAGGACATTACATGCATGAAATTAGTGAAAACAATTTTGGACAACAATTAGTGGATGTTAAAAGATTTAATAATATTGAGTATCTTTTAAAAGATGGAAAAATTAGAAAGAGATGTGAATTAATCACAGAAAAACATAGTGTACATGCATTCATTTTAGAATTCAAGAGTAAGATTGTTCCAAAATACGTGAAACACTCTCAATATGCTAGATGGCTTGATGGTCAATTCCACACATGTATAAATACATTTCCAATTGGTACTATACTATCAGTCGTCGACTTTGTAGAAAATTATACTCTTTTTCCACAAGAGGAAGCTCAAGACCAATACTACAATTCAATGCAAGTGGCTATGTTTGTTCATTTTGTTTATAGACATGCACATAATAGTATAGAGGATGATAGAAAAATCGTGAGGGAGTTTCATTTCTATTTAAGTGATAATTGGATGCACTTGCCAGATTTTGTTCAACATTATTTTGAAAATTTTTATATTAATTTAAGAGAATGAGAAATCCACATGAGAGAACATCTCATATGGTCTGATAATTGTATGGGTTAATTTAAGAATGCTTGAATGTTTTATTGGCTTAGTAGGGCTCACAAGGAAACCAATATACCACATATGTGGAGTATTTTTGAAGCTGGACATGGTAAAGGAGAACATGATGGAGCTGGTGCATGTGTGAAGAGAATTTTGGCTAGAGAGAAATTAAAATTTGAGGATGCAGCTAAATTTAAAGATGCACAATCTATTGTGAATTGGTGCATTTAAATATTATCTGTAGCATCAAACGAGAACCATACAATTAAATTATATTTTTCATTAATTGAAGAAAATTAAATTCTGAGTAGACTTAACTGTCAGACAATTAGTTAATCATCATCATGGCATTCATTTAAAATTTTAGATGCAAGCACGTGGACTTTGTGGATAAGGGAGCTTGCATTCTTTTATCAGTTATGTATTTCAGGTGATTGGGTTCTTGTGAGAATAAATAATGGGTCGAAGAGTGGAAGGAAAGGTCGCTAACACATGATCAAACATATGAGAAAAATGAAACAACACTTGAAGAAAATGATCAAATATTTGCATCAGAGGACTACGATCATTTTTCAGATCTTCTACAAGAAGGTAATTGTATTTTATATATCAATTTATATTTGAATTCAAATATTGGTATAAGTTTTTTTTTCAATTTAAATATTGTCAATTTATATTTCAATTTGTAGGACATGTGTATGTTGTTGTTGCACCTGAGAACAATGAAGAGGAAACAAAGTATTGGTTGGCTAGATGCGTTGAGACCAAACATACGTTAGTACAACCTAGAGAAGATGATGATGGTTTTTATTATCCTACAGGCTCAAAAATATATTAACCATAATTGTAAAGAATAAATAAAAAGATCATAATTCTAAAAAAATCTACTCTATCCAACTCGTATCTAACAATTTCACATATTAGATTGAAAACATCATTGCATTAATGCATGATAATAATTACATTTATTAACCATCTAAATAATGCATCCATCTAAACATACATACATAAACATCTAAGAATCATTGCACATGTATCAATCTACATCATGTATATCTAGTACATTTGCATATCCATCTATATCATGTATATCTCTAGTACATTTGCATGTTAGGGCCATTACATTAATAATTAACATCATTGCATTAATGCATGATAATAATTATATACATTAACCATCTAAACAATACATCCATCTAAATATCCATACATAAACATCTAAGAATCATCACACATGCATCCATCTACATCATGTATATCTAGTACATTTGCATATCTATCTACATCATGTATATCTAGTACATTTGTATATTAGGGTCATTACGTTAATAATTAACATGATTGCATTAATGCATGAAAATAATTACATACATTAACCATCTAAATAATACATCCATCTAAACATCCATACATAAACATCTAAGAATCATCGCACATGCATCCATCTACATCATGCATATCTAGTACATTTGCATATTAGGGCATTTCATTAATAATTAACATCATTGCATTAATGCATGATAATAATTACATGCATTAACCATATAAACAATGCATCCATCTAAACATCCATACATAAACATCTAATAAACATCGCACATGCATCCATCTACATCATGTATATCTAGTACATTTGCATATCCATCTACATCATGTATATCTAGTACATTTGCATATTAGGGCCATTACATTAATAATTAACATCATTGTATTAATGCATAATAATAATTACATACATTAACCATCTAAACAATGCATCCATCTAAACATCCATACATAAACATCTAAGAAACATTGCACATGCATCCATCTACATCATGTATATCTAGTACATTTGCATATCCATCTACATCATGTATATCTAGTACATTTGCATATTAGGGTCATTACATTAATAATTTACATCATTGCATTAATGCATGATAAGAATTGCATACATCTACATCATGTCTAATAGTACATGTAATAATTCATATTAGATATTATTAGCTCTATTAGTTCATATTACATATAAACTAGCTCATATTAGGTCTAAGGGTAGATAATAGGGCTTAAGGGGTCATAATAGGTGTAACCACTTGAATTTGGTTTGTCGCAACTATGGATGCTATTTTCCCTAAGTGTGATCATACCCGGGTGGTCCCATAATAGTGTGTCCCACTTTTTTGAACATCCTGATTTTTGCTGAAATTGCACATTTTTAAGAAAATATGTTGATTTAAGCCTTGAGAGGTCCCATTTGAAGGAGTAAATTCAAAATG